>WNYA01000497.1:139205-151031 GCA_019512145.1 Engystomops pustulosus | reverse complement strand
GTAGTTATATTCTTGTACATAGGGGGCAGTATTATAGTAGTTATATTACTGTACATAGGGGGCAGTATTATAGTAGTTATATTCTTGTACATAGGGGGGATAGGAGCTGAAACACAAGAAATGGAAAGGAATGTCTTAGTTTTGGGGAAAAAAGTTCCATGTTATTCAAATCTTGAAAGCCTCGTCTTCTGGGTCCAGGATTTTGAGTCTTTTTACTACATGTCAGATTGAGGGAATCAGGTGGATTGTCCTCCACAATGAACCATTGACTCTGCAGGAAGTATTTAATCCCCTACAGCTCCTCCGCAGGAGAAAGGAGGAACTGTATGTAGTTCAAGAACACGTCGGAGCCTCCATTCTCTCTCTATGCTCTGATCCCTCCAATTACCTACAGAATCCCCTTTAAGTAACTCCATCCGAAGCAGCGAGAGGCGAGGATCCCCCCGGGGGGAACGAATAATATGATGAATTATATCAGAACGTCTTCAAATGAAAAGATCCTAATAGGAGAAATGGAAAACGGGACAGACGTAGATAAATCACCGGATGTCGGGAGGATGACAGGAGGATCTGGGGAATACACGGCAAGAAATATGTCCGAGCGGAAAGCGTCTGCCGCACTCAGGGGACGACGTCTTATTACCGGAGCCCGCGGCAATTTATAAATGAAGCTTTCCCATGAAACTCAATGATTTTTCTAGAAGGATCCGTGGAGATAAATTAGAACTTCCATACATTCGATGAAAGCTAATAATATATATTCCTCCCGGGGTTCCACAACTGGTGGCTTCCCGTCCTGACAGGGGATTGTCTAGACTAGATTGTAACAAACTGAAGCCGGATGAGATAACAGAAGAAACATACCCAAAAGGACCTTCTGTGAGCCCCAAAGGTCCAGAAGATATACCAATTCAGAGGTGTCTTCCCACAAGGGTCTTATCAGCATCTCACTAAGTATTAACTTGTACATTGTGTACATTTTTTAAAAAATTTTAAAGATTATTTCCATTTTTTTCCCCAATTTTTTGTCCCTTAGGGTCAAGATCCACCATATATGAAAGATTAATCATGAAGATCAAATATGGTGGTATTTCCCCCTATGGTAGGGGTAATGAGCTTGGTGAGGGTTGAGGAGCAGGGGAGTCGGTGTAGCATCTGTGCCCGTTCGGACTTCAGCGCCATAATTCTATCCTGCACTGAACACCGCCTTATTTCTCTCCTGGCTGCCTTAATTAATTTTTACCACACCCATCTGTCTCCTGTTGACTTTGTTGTGGCCTGCAGACAGTTAAGCTTGCTTTGATGGACAGATGACTCCTTCACTCACATTTTCTCTCCTACAAATGTGGTTTGTCTGGATGTCAGGGGACCAGTCCAATCACCTTCTGGACCAGGACGTTGATATTTAATATAGTGCTCGCTATTATTCTTCTTGGAGTATTTTCTAGACTTCCGTATTTTGTATTTTTGACCCTTGCTTATCTTTTGACTACCTGTTTGTTTCTTGATTCTGTACTGTATTGCCCTCTTGGTCTTGAGCTGTATTCCTATGTTTGTTTTGTCCTGCTTTTGGGTCCATGTTTTTACTTTGGCACAGAAAGAGAATGTTGACCAGTTGTCACTTACCATCAAAGGTAGAATGGGCAATTAGGTAGGGACAGTTAGGAGATCGAACTTTAGAGTTCACTGTTGGTTTCTTTCTGACCTTTCCATCTTATTGTTCATTCTCTAGCAGTACCAACATCATTCTTAATTTCTCTCCAGCCAAAAAGGGGAGTAATGTGAGACACTAAACCACCACAGAGGTCCTACCTACCTGGCTCCACTGCTTACGACCCAGGATAACACTGATATGGTGCGAATCTGGAAACTAGTGGGAAATTTAATATCCCAAATAGTCCTGAAAAATTTGGTGAAGAAGAACTTACAAGCTTGGCAGCTCACAGAATCTTTACAATTTTTTGTAATTTTTTTTTCACCTCTAAAATACCTGCATCTTAATTTTTTGGGAAATTGTCCATTGAGATGTAATGGATGGAAGGAAGGAATTTTGGAGGAGAAAGGTTTTGGGCTTCTACTCTGGCACGGACAGGAGGACACCTGATATTTCTCTTCCAAGTCACCATCAATAAAGCCGGGCAGGGATAAATCTCATCCATCTCTGACTTCCTGTAAGGTACATATGATTTCGGGCAGCAGCTAATCATCCGTGAAATCTTTCTAAATAATGACTATATTACTCATGACGGGAGAAGACGCTTATCTATGCGTATGGCCACAGACAATACCGCCAGCAGGGATCCATTACTTTTCTTGGTAATAGCCGCCTGTCATTCTGCCGGGGTGTAGTGAATCCAGGCGCTGTGATAAAATTACCCAAAAATACTGCGGGGCCTCCCGTCTCTTCTCCATGTGCCTTTGTGACAGCGAGAGGCCTGTAACTTCATCCGTGATTGTGATCAGCTCCAGCATTATGTCGAGTGACCTTGAGCTATGAGTGACATTTAACCTTCAGCTGACCTCACGTGTCGGAGGTGCTGCACAAGCCTCCTTTGTGGACAGCCATGGAAGATACCCGTGTGAATATGGGAGGCTTGCAGAAGAACACACATTGTCTACTGTAGGAGAAGACCTTATTGTTGCAGAGATATTCTGTTCACCGGTTATGTCTATATCAATTGGTACAAAAATACTAAAAGTTTAGCACAATATCTTCTCCATCTTCTGTGTTGACCCACATTTTTTACAGTAAGGACTTTTTTGAGTCCTCATTTTCACCCCATGTTGACGAATTCAGTTTGTATGGCCACCAGGTTGAGTGTACACCCGTGAAGACTATTTATCAGTATTTCTGGAAGAAAAATATCTACTCTCTAGGACAGACCAACTTATGAACCTCCTATGAAGGTTTACTCAATGTTTTGACCAGTTTTGGTGGAACATTGTCAATGACCATCATAGCAAACTTCATGGAGGTCAACAGTATTTCCAAGCGACCAAGAGGATTACCTATTTGTATTCTAATCACATCCCTGCAGTGTGATTGGTGGAGAACTTCTAAAGGAACTTTATATCCTCCATTTATAAAGGCCTTGTTTTAGAAGGTCTCATATGTCCCTGCATTGTGGATTGTCGATGCTTCAGTACTCTTGTAGGGGATATGTTTCTACAAAATTACTGTTGATCAAAATTACCATTGAGGAGTTCCAAGAAGAACTTTCCATAACCAGGTACAGATTGAGACTGGTTATTAATAACAATGTTATTGGTGGAGCACTCTTCTATTGAGCCTTACATGGTTTCAGTCTAGGAGAACTTTAGATCTTCCATTTAGTAGTGGTCAAAAAGACCTCACTCTACAGACATTGTAGATTGTCTAAAGTGTTGTTCTTGTGGGAGAATTGAACATTTGTTCCAGATGATGTTACAGATGATCATTGGTTGTCACAGCTGAAGAACACCCAATGATCAGATGGTTGTTCGGACAATCATTGACAGTCAAATCACATCTTCCCAGTCTTCTCCCGACTTTCTTCTATATCTAATTTTACCAATTCTTTCTTTCCACTTTCAGACTATAACCATAATCCTTCTCATTCTCAGAATCCTTCCACCCATCACTCATACCGGAACCTACGTGCAATAGATACTCACAAACTCACCGAAACCTTACAGTCTGCACTATCCCCCATCTCCTCTCTCACCTGTCCAAACCCGACTACTAACCACTATAATTATACCGTCAGAATCGCCCTAGATGAGATGGCACCACTCACTTTCCGAAATTTTCAACACAGACGCAGGCAACCTTGGCACACAGATAAAACTCGTGCTCCAGTATTGCTGAACATCTGTGGAGAAAATCGTGTGCATCTGCCGACTTCCTACTCTTCGTATTTATGCTCAAAACTTAGGACATCACATATCGATGCTTGTATGATAGTCCATTGCTTTATTATTCCTATAGAAGAATTGAAAACCTCTTTCTACAAGATTACAGATGATAATTGGGGATCCGAGTTGAAGATCATCTCATGTTCAGATGGATTGGCCATCCAGAAACCTAGGAATAAGGAAATGTCCAAAGCTGACAACCAGAATGGGACACATTGGGACGGAATGTCCCCACTTTGTAGTACAACTTTTTTTTTTTAAAAAAAAAAGGTCACATGACATCCCTCTGGCAATTTGATTGGTGGAGAACTCTTCTAAAGAGCCTTCCATGATTCCAGTCTAGGGCAACGTTTAGATCCTCCAATAAGGTTAAAAAGACCATGTTGTGGAGGGCTTCACATGTCGATACCTTATGGTTAGTACCCCTGTCGGGGAATTGAAAACTTGTTTCTAGTAGATAACGGCTGGTCATCGGGATCATCGGTGGTCTTAGAAGAACATCTCTTGACCGGATAACGGTCTAGAGACATTGAAACAAAAAAGGACTGTCGAAAGCAGACAACGATATGTAGAAAGTTTGACACTTTGTAGAACATGATCCCACCAATATTTTCAAAAAGTCACATCTCATCCTTCTGATTGACGATGGTCTTCTCTTGATTTGTTCATAGATGACCATCCAGGAACCTTCAAACAACAAGGGGTCGTCCATAGCATGCCACCTTTATAGGTCCAGCTTGAGATTGGTGTTGGTCTTATTTTTTGGTCATCGAGACAATTTTTCAGCTTATAAATAAATTGTTTATGGCAACAAATTCTCAGTAGAATTAGAACTTTTCAAAATGTTGGGATTTTGACATAAAATTCGACAGATACACTCACCGGCCACTTTATTAGGTACACCATGCTAGTAACGGGTTGGACCCCCTTTTGCCTTCAGAACTGCCTCAATTCTTTGTGGCATAGATTCAACAAGGTGCTGGAAGCATTCCTCAGAGATTTTGGTCCATATTGACATGATGGCATCACACAGTTGCCGCAGATTTGGTCGCGGCACATCCATAGCGAATCTCCCGTTCCACCACAATCCCAAAGATTCTCTATTGGATTGAGATCTGGTGACTTGTAGGCATTTGTGTCCAGTGCCTCTTGGCATTGCAAGAAACCAGTCGGAGATGATTCCAAGCTTTATTACAGGGCGCATTAATCCTGCTGAAAGTAGCCATCCGATTGTTAACAGGGTCATTGTGTTCATAAAGTATGGACATGGTCAGCAACAATACTTCCGGTAGCTATGGCATTGCAACGATGCCTCAATTGGTACCAAGGGCCAAGATGCCAAGAAAATATTTCCTCATACCAGGACAACCACCACCACCATCCCTTAACCGGTGATACGGGGCCGGAGGATCCATGCTTTCATGTTGTTGACGCCAATTCTGACGCTAACCATCCCATGTCTCAACAATAATCGAGTACTCATCAGACAGGCAACGTTTTTCCCAATCTTCGACTGGGCACTTTCGCTGATCTGGGGCAAATTGTGCCTCATTTCCTGTGCGTAGCTGAAGGAGTGGCACCCTGTGTGGTCCTTCTGCTGCTGTAGCCATCTGCTCATAGTTGGACGTCTGTGCGTTTCAGAGATGCTCTGGCTGCTACCTTGGTTGTAACGGTGTTGATTTGAGTCACTGTTGCTTTCATCAGCTCGACCAGTCTGCCCATTCCCTCCTCTGACTCTGGCATCAACAAGGCATTTTCCGCCCACCGATACTGCCGCTCACTGGATGTTTTTTCTTTTTTCGGACCATTCTCTGTAAACGCGAGAGATGGTGTGCGGAAAATCCCAGTACATCAACAGTTTCTGAATGATCAACCACCCTTCGGGCACCAACAACCATCCTCGTTCCAAGGCCACAATCATCACCTTTTCTTCCCCAGACTGTTGCTCGTTTTGAACTGAAAGGAGAATGTCCTTGACTGTCTACATGCCTAAATGCACTGAGTTGCCGCCATGTGATTGGCTGATTAGAAATTAAACGTTAACAAGCAGTTGGACAGGTGTACCTAATAAAGTGGCCGGTGAGTGTATATTGGAATATTAAACCTCAGCCAACCGGGTTCTTCCACTGCATCTACAACGCCAACGACAAACCCATGTGAACAGCCATGGTGGACTCCCCGGGGACGCGGCGCGGTGTCAGCTTGTTTGCCATGAATTCTAAATTCACACAAAAAGTGCAAAAACATCAGAAAATAAAATGTGGTTTCATTTAAGCGTCTTTTGGGCTGGAGCCGGAGGCTTTCTTCTCTGTCAGCTCCCGCCAGCTGGAGAGAAAATTAAAGCAGATTGTTACACCCGTCATGTCTCAGGCCGTGCAGCAGGAAGGAGAAGTGTGAAAACGGCTTCAGGAAAACCCAGAGAGCTTGGAATTCATTGCATGTAATTCCTCCGCGCTCCTTATAGAGACTGAACTGTGACCCCGCAGGCAATGACCTCATCCAGAGCCCATGGCCCCCACAGGCAGGTGCACAAATAATATGATACAACTGCAGGGTCAGGGGCTCATTCAATTCCTCTCAATTCAGTAAAATTTAATGTACTGTTCTGTGTCACTTACTTCTGTTGAATGTATGTACACAATGGGGCAGATTTACTTACCCGGTCCAGAAGAGTTCCCGAAAGTGCATTGTCCGACAACAATGCACTGTACCGTGATTCACTAAGATCGTGCGCCCGATATCCTGCATGTGTCTCTTCCCCGCTCAGGTCCACCGGAGTTCACCATCTCCTTCCTGGTGCATGTAAGTGCAAAGTTAAATCCCAAGTTTTGTCCAAATCAGTCTGATTGTCCGACCACCCACCCCCCTGATTTGTGTCGCATCAAAGCCAGCGCAATTGTGCAAAAATCCGATCGGGTGCACCAAAATTCCCTTGTAAATGCCTGTCCCTATGGCGCAAATCCAAAAACGTCGGAATATCCGGCAAAAGTGTGGTCCGCATGACCCTTAGTAAATAAGCCCTTATAACTCCACCAGCAGAATAGTGAGGGCGCCAGATTCAGGAAGAATAGGGGCCAGAAAACCTGGATCTGGCGCCCCCTGGACACTGCACAGGTAACTGCAAATATAAAACTTTACTGGAAAAATGTAAAGATTTTTGGGGCCGCAGCCTCACATTGTCCATTGAGAAGTAGCTTTACGAGATCTGCCATTACAGAAGTAGCATCAGACATGGGGCTCGTTTACTTACCCGGTCCAGTCGCGATCCCGTGGTGCGTCGTTGTCTGACGAGGATTCGGGTCTGCCGGGATTCACTAAGATCGTGCGCCCGAGTTCCTGCAGGTGTCGCTGCTGCGCTGAGGTCCACCGGAGTTCACCTTCTTCTCCCCGGTGCATGATGGGTGCTGATCTTGCGACACATTTCATTTTTTAAAATCCGTCGGGTTGTCCGATGGCCACGATCCCCAATTCTGTCGTGTGAAAGCCGGCGGGATTGCGCCGAAATCCGATCGTGTGCGCCAAAATCACTGCGGAATTTGGTGCAAAACGGAAAAATTTGGGAAACCCGACAGAAATGCGGCCGCGGAGCCCTTAGTAAATGAGCCCCATGGTCTGCAGTACCAGACACAACCTCATGGCCGGTGCGGCGCTGTTGCGCTCATTTAGAAGAAAAATAAAAAAATATAGACACCACAACAAATCAGGACAAGATAAGATTCCCGAGCTCTGGAGATTTCACGCTCTAATGGTTTTCAGAAATGGGGATCAGATGAAGTCCTCCAACAATTCCCGTCACCTCTGCTCCCGGCAGCTGTGAAAACACGGATCCTGCGCCGCAGCATCTGCAGCTGAGACTGAAGACGATGGAGACTGTTCAGTGCGCCCAACATGGTACTTACCTGGCAATTTACCAAATGACTGCCAAACCATGCGCCCCATACCGTCACCCCGATATACACGAGGAAAAGACTATTACCTGACACATGTCCTGCAGAAATACTGACCTTCTGTGTCAAGTCACCACGGACACCTCCGAAGGTTAGTTTCTCCAGGAATTACATGGCCCATAAAAGATTATGGTGTAACCGGGTGCAAGGTTATAGTTATAGTTATATCACTATTACAGGAGGAGGAAGGAGAGAGAGGTCACTTACAGGGTATTTCCAGACAAACTTCTGTAATATAACTACTATAATACTGCCCCCTATGTACAGGAATATAACTACTATAATACTGCCCTTTATGTACAAGAATATAACTACTATAATACTTCCCCCTATGTACAAGGAATTACTACGAAGAATACTGCCCCCTATTTACAAGAATATAACTCTATAATACTGCCCCCTTGTACAGAAATATAACTAGAGATACTGCCCCCTATTTAACAAGAATATATGACTATAATTACTGCCCCTATGTACCAGAATATACTCTATCACACTCTCCCCCCTATGTACAAGATAATAACTACTATATACTGCCCCCTATGTACAAGAATATAACTATATAAGCGCCCCCTATGAAAGAATATAACACTAGACTCCGCCCCCCTATGTACAAGATATATATAACTACTATAATACTGCCCCCTATGTACGGGGGAAAACAAGAAAAAAAAATAATAACTAACTATAATACTGCCCCTATGTACAGAATATAACTACTCTAAATGGCCGGCCCCCTATGTACGAATCTAACTATATAAATACTGCCCCCTATTACAGGACTATACCAACTAGACTACGGCCCCCTGTTTACAGTACAGGAGATAACTACTATAATCTGCCCCCTATGTAAAATCATAACTACTCTAATACTGCCCCCTATTACAGGAAGATAACTACTATAATATACTGCCCCCTGTGTACAAGGAATATAACAACTATACTACGGCCCCCTAGTACAAGAATATAACGACTATAATACTGCACCCCCTTGTACAGAATAACAACTATATACTGCCCCCTATGTACAATAATATAACGACATAATACTTGCCCCCTATGTACAAGAATATCCCTCACGAATACGGCCCCTAGGTACAAAATATAACTACTATAAATACTGCCCCTTGTACAGAATATACCTACGATAATACGGCCCACCCTATGTACAGGACTATAACTACTATAATACTGCCCCTATGTACAAGATATAACTAGATAATACTCCCCTAGTACAGGAAATATAAATACTATAATACTGGCCCCCTATGTACCAGAATATATCTACTATAATAACTGCCCCCTATGTACAGAATCTAAATACTATAGTACTGCCCCTATGTAACAAGCATAACTACTAAAATACTGCCCCCTAGTACAGGAAATAACTACTAATAATCCTGCCGCCCCCTATTACAAGAATATGAACTACTATAGACTGGCCCCTATGTACAGTATATAACTCTATAATATGCCCCCTATGTACAGGAATATAACTACTATAATACTGCTCCCTATGTACAAGAATATAACACTATAATCCTGCCCCCCTATGTACAAGAATCTAACTACTTATAAGTAATACTTGCCCCCTATGTACAGAATAAGTACTACTATATACTGCCCCCGATGTTACAAGAATAGACTAACTATCAGACTGCCCCCATTACAGAATATCACTACTAGAATACTGCCCCCTATGTACAAGAATATAACTACATATACTGCTCCCCTATGTACAAGAATAGAACTACTATATACTGCCCCCGGGTACAGGAATATAACTACTATATACTGCCCCTGTGTACAAAGAATAAAC
Organism: Engystomops pustulosus; assembly: GCA_019512145.1. Lineage (NCBI taxonomy): Eukaryota > Metazoa > Chordata > Amphibia > Anura > Leptodactylidae > Engystomops > Engystomops pustulosus. The sequence goes on along the minus strand of WNYA01000497.1, from coordinate 141,371 downwards.
TACTGTACTGCCCCCTATGTAACAGAATATCTACTATAATACTGCACCCCTATGTACAGAATATAACTACATAGACTGCCCCTATGACAGGAATTAACTACTATAAATACTGCCGCCCCTATGTCAAGAATATAACTACTATAAAACTGGCCCCCCCTATGGTACAGGAATATAACTAACGATAATACTGCCCCCTATGTACGGCATATAAACTACTATAATACTGCCCCCTATGGACAGAATATAACGACTATAATACGCCCCTATGTACGAAGATATAACTACTAGAGACTGCCCCTATGTACATAGATATACTACTATATACTGCCCCCTATGTACACGAAGATACCTACTATAATCCTGCCCCCTATGTGACAGGAATAATAACTGACTATAATACTGCCCACCATATGTATACAAGAATTATAACGACGATAAGTGCCCCTATTACGAGATATAACCTACTATAATCCGACCCCCCCGATTACAAGAATCTAACTACTATACTACTGCCCCCTATGTTACAAGATAAAACTACTATAATCCTGCCCCCTAGTACAAGAAGATAACTACTATATACTGGCCCCCCATGTCCATAATATAACTACTTAAGTTACTGCCCCCTATGGACAAATATACTAACATAATCTGCCCCCCTATTACAGAATATAACTAATAACTACATAATACTGCCCATTGTACAAGAATATAACTACTATAGTAATGCCCCCTATGTACAAGAATATAACTACTATAAATACTTGCCCCCTATGTCAGGAATATAACTTCTATAATACTGCCCCTAAGTACAGGACTAGAACTACTATAATACACTCTGCACCCTGATGTACAAAGCGGAATCTAACTACTATAATACTGCTCCTATTACAAACATAAACTACTATAAGACCACCCCCTGTGTACAAGAATAAACTGCTATAAACTAGTACTGCCCACCTATGTACAGAATAGAACTACTATAATACTCTGCCCCTATGTAACAGGAATAATCACTACTAATACTGCCCCCTATGTACAAGAATATACTACTATAATACTTGCCCCCTATTACCAGAATATACTACTATTAATACTGCCCCCTATGTACAAGAAGAATAACTACTTTACTGCCCCTAATGTCCAAGAAATATACTGCTATATCTGCCCCCCTATGTACAGGCATATAACTACTATAATACTGCCCCTAGGAACAGAATATAATACTAGTATACTGGCCCCCTGTGTACCAGCTATAACTACGATAATACTCCCCCTATGTACAGGATATAACTACTATAATACTGCCCCTATGTACAAGAATATAACGGGCTATAATACTACTGCCCCCTATGTACAAGATATAACTACTATAATAACTGCTAACTGCTCCTATGTACAGAATATACCTACTGTAAGACTGCCCCCTGTGTACAGAATATAACTACTATACTACTCCTCCGATGGTACAGAATATAACACTATAATACTGCCCCTAATGGTACAAAATATAACTACTATATACTGCCCCCTATGTACAGAATTAACTACCTAATACGCCCACCTATGTACAGAATATAACTACTATAATACGTCCCCGATGTACAAGAATGAATAACGACGATAATACTGCCCCCTCTGTACGAGAAGATAACTACTGTAATACTGCCCCTAATGTACAGAACATAACTTACTATAATAACTGGCCCCCTATGTACCAAATGTAACTATATAAGACGGTACCCTATTACAAGAATATAACTACTATGAGCTCATTATACTGCCCCTCTGTACAAAATTAACACTATAATACTACCTGGGCCCCTATGTACCGGAATATAACTACTATAACTCCCCTAGGTACCGGATATAACTACTATAATCTGCCCCCTATGTACAAGAATATAACTACTATAAATACTTCACTGCCCCCTATGTCCAGGAATAATAACTAGCTATATGCTGCCCCCTTGTACAGAATATAACTACTATAATACTAGCGTGCCGAGGCCTGGTCCCCTAAAATGCTAACTGCCCCCTATGTACAGATATGACTCTATAATACTCTATACTGCCTATGTACAGGAAATAACTACTATATACGGCCCCCCTATGTGTACAGAATATCACTACTATATACTTGCCCCTATTACAGGAAAATAACTACTA
>WNYA01000497.1:105255-130375 GCA_019512145.1 Engystomops pustulosus | reverse complement strand
ATACAGTATGTAGTAGTATCCTGAGCTCCTCCTAGCGGTGGCTGTATGTACAGTATGTAGTAGTCCCCTGAGCTCCCCCTAGTGGTGGCTGTATATACAGTATTTAGTAATCTCCTGAGCTCCTCCTTGTGGTGGTGTATATACAGTATGTAGTAATCTCCTGAGCTCCTCCTAGTGGTGGCTGTATATACACTATATAGTAATCTCCTGAGCTCCTCCTTGTGGTGGCTGTATATACAGTATGTAGTAATCTCCTGAGCTCCTCCTAGTGGTGGCTGTATATACAGTATGTAGTAATCTCCTGAGCTCCTCCTAGTGATGTCTGTATAGACAGCATGTAGTAATCTCCTGAGCTCCTCCTAGTGGTGGCTGTATATACAGCATGTACTAATCTCCTGAGCTCCTCCTAGTGGTGGCTGTATATACAGTATGTAGTAATCTCCTGAGCTCCTCCTAGTGGTGGTGTATGTACAGTATGTAGTAATCTCCTGAGCTCCTCACACTGGTGGCTGTATATACAGTATATAGTAGTATCCTGAGCTCCTCCTAGTGGTGACTGTATATACAGTATATAGCAGTATCTTGAGCTCATCCTAGTGGTGGCTGTATATACAGTATGTAGTAATCTCCTGAGCTCCTCATAGTGGTGGCTGTACATACAGTATGTAGTAATCTCCTGAGGTCCTCCTAGTGGTGGCTGTAAATATAGTATATAGTATTATCCTGAGCTCCCCCTAGTAGAGGGTGTATATACAGCATGTAGTAATCTCCTGAGTTCCTTCTAGTGGTGGCTGTACATACAGTATGTAGTAGTATCCTGAGCTCCTCCTAGCGGTGGCTGTATTAGTTATATTCTTGACTAGGGGCAGTATTATAGTAGTTATATTCTTGTACATGGGGCAGCTATTATAGTGTATATTCCTGTACTAGGGGTCAGTATATATAAGTATTTATGGGGTGTAATGGCTGATAACAGAGAGTAATAGATTGTATCCCCCCCCTGTACAGTCTCCTCTCCCCGGGGTGTAATGGCTGATAACAGAGAGTAATAGATTGTATTTGGGGACAGGACAGGGACACGCTGACACTTGGGGGACAGGACAGGGACACGCTGACACTTGGGGGACAGGACAGGGACACGCTGACACTTGGAGGGACAGGACAGGGACACGCTGACACTTGGAGGGACAGGACAGGGACACGCTGACACTTGGGGGACAGGACATGGAAACGCTGACACTTGGTGGGACAGGACAGGGACACGCTGACACTTGGGGGACAGGTCAGGGACACGCTGACACTTGGGGGACAGGACAGGGTACACCTTGTCACCACCTTTTTTGGGATCATCTGTCTCCTGACGCTACTCGTTGGTGCGGACCTGACCAAGGGACAGACTCGCTGCATACACTTGGGGACAGGGACACCTGAACATTTGGGTTTCCAGGTACCGGACTGTACACTTGGACAAAGGATGTGTGGTGACAGGAACGCTGACGCACTTCGGGTGTTTAGGAGCAGGGCCACACTGACATTTGGGGTACAGGGACAATTACATGTTTTATTAGCAGTTTTTATTTTTTCGTATTTCTGACGCTTCTCGGGTTGTGTTCTCTTATCCGTGCATTCAGTAAAGGGGCGTTTTTCCTGTGTCTTCTTCTTTGTATCTCAATTCCATGGCTGAAACAAACCTTATGAGTATTGTGCACTGTTAGTTTCTCTGCTTGTGCAAGCCCCTCCTCCTCCTGTCCACGTCATCTCATCATGGTGGGAATTCCTCCCTCCTGTCAGGTCATGGCCCTGCTCCTTCCTCTATGTGCGGCCTTATGTCAGTAACCCTACAGATTTACTGTGAAGATAAAGCACTTACTTTACCCCGTGCCTGTTTACCTTCCCGTCACCCTCTTCCACAGAATTCCAGGGCTCAGTACTGGGAGATTCAATGGCCTTCTAATAGAGTAATGGGTCATTAAACCTAACCACATGTTTGTGGATGTAAAAGATCCTACAAAATGTTGACCCTACGCATTCCATGATTCATCACTCAAAGTCGAGTCCGTTTGGAGAGCAGTAGGGCGGAGCTCAGACCTTCAGTAATCTTCTGATATCTCAATTTGATGTCGAACGCAAATTATTTTAGACAAAGGTTTGACAACAACAGATAGTGTTCCTGGGATAACTTTGGATGTGCCATCCACTGGGTGATAATTGCAAAGTGGCCATTGCTTGACCAACTGATGACTCTATAAGAGTGGGAACTTGTTTCAACGGCATGTTCGTAGCATACAGTAGGCGTCATTGTTTTTCTTAGTGATAGCTTCGGATTCACCATACAACAGACATAAGGGATAGTTACAACTTGCAGCCAAAACACCTAATAGTGGATGCTCTTTTAAACAATGATAAGTGTGGCCTAAACCAATGAATTTGTCTATGTGTGTAAATCCCTTCTTCCTTCTTCTGAGAAGTTTACGACAGCTTTTATATCCCAGGTCATGGTATCAATAATCGATTGACGAGAATTGGGTCAGGTGGGCCCATGGTTGACTGCAAGGGTGGAGGTCCTGGATAGTCACTGGATGGGCCATAAAAGTGTGATTGGGAGTTTTCATCTATATCTTTCAGGCAACGATTGATCAAGGAGAGTCCCATATGTCAAGCTACTTATGAGATAAACAGGCCATCGATTTGGCCTTCTAGAAACAAGTTGGGTTCTCCATTAAAAACCTGGCATGGCAGGTTGGGTCTCTTACCTTAGGTGCCAAAACTCTGATAGTTTGACCCGCTGTGCTATAATAAGATGAAGCAACTCCAAGAGAGGAACCACTAGTGCTCTAATGGATTTTGTTCAGGTGAACAGGAGTGAGTCTGTTGAGTTTTGGATTCTACTAGTCGATCCAACCAACTGTGGTGGCAATTTCCATGGCATTGTTGGAAAGGTACTGCCGACCATTCCGGCTGAATTCCTACATTTTCAGTCCATGTAATCCATCAAGTGAACGTATAGCATGCTCGCGGCAATAATCAAGAGATCTGGTCAATTTGATCTTGTGTTCTCTACACTCCAAGGACACCACATGTACCTGAATGAAAATCACTTTCTCCCCAAACGCAGACGATATGATCATCCCTGACGATCTGATATCAGCCTCGCATCTCCCACCGTGCCTCAAAACCCCCACTCCCGAGTGCACTCAGTTAATGATGGCTCCATTAGAAGTAATCAGACATCCCCTCCAGCCACCTGGGTAATTTCTAGCCTATGTTTTTGTTGTTATTTTTTTTTACCGTTTAGGCTATATTACCCCCCTCTAAGGGATTAATATAGTTGTGTCATCCTAGTGGCTTTGCCTCAATGAAATAACGCATGGGACGGGCTCCGCCTTCGATAAAGCGCAGCAAACGCAACGCCTACATGCACAGCTCCGACCTCACTCTTCTTATAATTATGTCTTGTGAATCCGCCCAATTCATAAAGGATGCATTGGGAAAATCCAGTGGGGCAACTGTTGGAATTACATAAAAACCGCACTTCCCTAATAATAATAATTCCTTTATATAGCGCACACAGATGACGCAGGCGCTGCCAGACTTTCCATCAGATCCCTGTCAGTCCCCATGGGGCTCACAAACTCTTCAATCACCTACCAGTATGTTTTTGGATGTGGGAGGAAATTGGGGAGGAAACCCACGCAAAATGGTGAGAATGTACAAACTCTTTGCGGCAGGTTAACCCTTTTACAGCTCCAACCCCAGCGCTGCACCTGTAATGGTAACCACTACTAAGCGCACTGGTGCTGCCCTACACCCAACCAATTGAATACAGACACCCTCCGGGCCCACTCACAATAATTATTCACCTGCCATGTGAAATCTCCTTAATGACCTCCCACATTACCCCTCACATATCACGCTAATATATTAAGCCCCCCCCCCTTACTGCCATCACCAGGGTCTAGTGCTGAATCATCAGGGTGTATTGATCATGCAGGCTTACACGGCTCAACATATGGGTCTTATCTATCGTGCTATTCCGTCCGTTGTTCGAACCTGTTCTGCCCATTTACTAAGGAAAATTTTCTGCACTTTTTTTTTGTAACTTGCACTTCTTTTGGGTCTTTTTCGTCTTTCAGAGGTATTTAAAGAGAAGTTTTCTACCCTTCTGCACCACTATTGTGTCCCCTTTTGTGGCACGCTCGCGCTGTGTCTCTGGCTCCACATGCGACTGAAATTGTGCTGTCAAACGCCCCTGTTAAAGGTGCACCACAAAACGATGAGGAACCTCTGTGTGCCAGCCATTGGGCTATACCTTTCTTCTATTGCCGTCTTTGCTGCTCTCCGCTTCCGCTTTACTTGCTCGCAGCGCTCCTACTTCCCGTCTTGCCCTCGCGATCCCCGAAAGTTGCATTGTCGTCCGACCGGAATGCACATCTACAAGACGCAACCAACAGCGATTACAAGTGATCGTGCTCCCCCGATATCCCGCATGTGTCGTCTTCCCCCACTCATGTCTCCGGAGTGCGAATCAGTCAGACCGATCACATCCGACGGCACCACCCCCGATTTCTGACGCATGGAAGCAGCGCGGCTGCAACCAAAATCCGTCATGCACCAAATACCCTGCTAATAACTCTTTCTCAGCACGCCAATCTGGAAATGTCAGAAAAAAACCTACAACTAGTGGCCCATCCGTGGCACTCTTAGTAAATAGCCCTAGCCCCAGTGGGGGCTCCACGGCCGCAGTTTTCTTCGGGGTTCCCTGAAATTTTTCCGTTTGCAATCAAATTCGAATGGATTTTGGCGCCACTCCAGCGATCGGATTTTGGTGCAATGGTGCCCGGCTTCACGCGCACAGAAATCGGAGGGCTGGCCGTCGGACACCCAACGAATTTGGAAACTTTGGCGGAGTTTTAAAAAACAAATGTGTTGCAAGATCAGCATTGGAAACGAAGAAGGTACCTCGGCGCCGTCATGACACCTGGTGGATATCGGGTGCAGGGCCTTAGTGAATCCCGGCAGCCCAAATCAACGTCGGAGAACGTGCCATCTGGATCACGACAGGACCGGGAATTAATAGCTCCATTGTGTTCAATTCTGTCTCGTCTGGGACAATCTACTATCGCCTGGTTAACTGACAGTCACCTGAAAGATTGGACTGTCCCGATGTTTAGAAACTAATTTTTGTTGATCGTCTTTGTAATGCGGTGAACAAAGTGAGTCAAAAGCCTAAATCCCCTTCCCAACTGGCCCCTACCTAATAGCCCTGCCTACCCTAAAGCGTTAAGTGACAACTGTTCGAAGACCTTCCTTTCCAACACCAGTGCAAGGGGTTTCTTCTGAATTATCCCTTTTATATTAGCAAACTGAAACATACATGGTTCAAGTGAGACGGATTATGGAGTGCATTAAAACTTACATCAAGTCCTCTGACGGGACTTCCTTCCCTTGGTCCACTTTTAACCTCCCTTCCCCTGCAAAAATCAGCAATCTCACAGGACGTTCATGCTTCGGCTGTCAGAGCTTTAATGCGAGTTGCAAGCACGGACAGCGTGTGCTGCTCCGCATTACAATGCACAGATCATCGGGGACGACTCCCGCCGCCTGACCCCGGCCATTAAATGACATATCAGACTCCGCACTCTAAAGCCTAACATCCTGCAGATTGTGAGTGTCACCGATCTCTGAGCGAGCATCAGGGGACAGAGAGGACGTAGAAAAGCTTTGTGGATGGAGCTGTGAGATGGAAAATCTTGGAATTAGAAAACATGGCTGCTTTCCTTAAGGGGTATTTTCATGAAACACGGTTAGCCCTATCCACGGACTTGGGAGAATCAATATGTGATTGTGCATTTTGCAGTTCCCTGAACTGTTCTATGGATTCTGGCTCTTCTGTAAGCAAGATCCTACAGAAACACATGGAGGCCCATGTACATATAGAGGTCCCAGGAGGTTCCATAGAGGTCCCTGGACGACCATATAGCATATAAGAGGTCCAATTCCATAGCAATAGCAGGTCCTGTACGACCATAAGAGCATCATAGAGGTCACACATTTCCAGAGCATTAAGAGGTCCTGAGTAACAGACAAACTTTGAAACTCCTGGATGAGGTATGGGTAGTGGTCAATGTAATGGCGCCTAGATACAATGACCATTTTAGAAAAGTGTATATGAATTAGGACTGTATATTATACATCCTGATGGTCCCACTTCAAAATTTATTTAAAAAAACCCGCCATCCCCTTTAAGAAATCCTACGAATGGACTGGGCAGCGGCGAGTTGAATGAATTCATGAAATAAAAAGAACCGCCAAGTGTCGGTAGTTTTCCGAATCTCTGGCGTCTCACAATAACAATTTCTGCCACTTCAGCGTCGATGCGCGCTCAAAAATAGAATCCCCGTAATGTAGTCAGCACTTCCAATGACGGCCAGGAAAATGGATGTGTAGCCAAATTAACGACGTATCCCCTGAATGGTCAAATACATCGGAGGAAATCCTGACAGCCTCAGTAGCTGAATGCACCGGACAACGGGAGCCTGGGGGTCTTAATTGACTCAACTGGGGGGGTTTCAACAATCGCGCCTATAGTTTTGTGTTGTTTTATGTTCCCATGTGAACCAAAAATGATTATAACCATGAAGTGTTCAGATCAAGTTCTCGTCTTCCTTATGGATTGATGGGATTCTCATGAATATAGGACATTTGCGGTGATGTCAAAGTCATCGCTTCCTGATGTTTGACAGGCTGCATATTCTGAATAGAATAATAATGGCCTTCTGTGATGTCACTGCAACCTACTTATTGATATGGCTGGAATCCGCTATACGTAAAGTTTATCCAGTGATGTCCTGGAAGGCCAGTATGTTTATGATCTCCACTGGTTCCCTGAATGTTCCCATGACGATCCCACTGGTTTCCGAAACGTTCTCTTGATGATGTCATGGTTTCAAAGTGAACTCCTCAGTCACCATGTTGCAGATTAATGCAAGATTTTCGCTTGGGTGAAACAGGTGCAAACACGTGGGAAAATGTGCAATGGAAAACTCCAAAAAACGCAACACTAAAGAGAAAACTGCATGATAACCGTGTACTGGATGCAGATTTTCTTGCATGACAATCACGAAATGTGCAGATTGCTTGCACTTGTATTTAAGAAGTGGTCTGCCCCACATATTTCTTTGCACGCGACCCTTTGTGTCGTGGCTGCAACTATCCACCATGTGACACAATTCTGCACTGAAATGGATATTCCGGTGTCTCAGTCCCGACAATGCCGCCACATTTATCAATACCAAAATCCGACATAAGTGTGTCGCACTCTCTGGGCATGATTTACTTACCCGTCCATTCACGTCACGCGGCGCATTCTCTGGGAGGATTCGGGTCTTCTGGGCGATTTACTACTAAGGTCAGTGCGCCCGATGTCCACCAGTGTCGCTGCTTGTCGCTGAAGTCCGTCGGAGTTCCTGGGTTCACCGTCCTACGCTGGGTGCAGGTAAGCGCGTGTCAAGCGACAACTTTTCCGATACGTGAGAAAAAATGATCGTTTTTCTCACGGCCACGCCCCCCGATTTCTGTCGCGTGACCCCCTCTGTGTTAAAGCTGCAACCACGCCCAAAATAGTGGTGACACAGCCTGAGCAGTGCAGGGGGCCCCAGTTCTGATAATGCTCCCAGAAATCCTTAATCTCCACAATCGCATTTTTTTTCCTCCAGTGCAAAAATGTTAGTAATTGGGGAAAATAAGTAATGATCGTGTTACTTTTCTTGTGTTTCATCGCAGATCTTTGCATCTGTAACAATCATCCAATGCAGTGGATGGGTATCTTAATTGAGAAGTGTCCCTGTACTGTCCATATTGCTTTGTCATTACTGTAGGACGGTGGTTGGATACAATCTTTCTACTACTCCCCAGGGAGGTTTTAAAAACCCTTGGTTGGTCGAGCACATGGTCATCTCGTCATGCCCGGTCTTAATATTCCGTCCTTGACACAGGTCTTTTTTACCAGAGGAGTCCATCTAAGAGCCAGGGATCAGAGGTGTCAGGCAGCTGCCTGACCCCCTTGGCCACTCAGAAAGACTCTGGCCCAGAACAGAGGTCCACATCAGGACTCTGTTCAATCTTTAACCTCCCAGCCGAAGCTATTTACCATGCTGTGAGCAACACCTTCCTGCGGACCTGCTCCGACCAGTTACCTCTAACCAATGAACATTTGGCTGCTGTTAAGGCACTTGCTTGCTGTTTGCTGTTCCAATAAAGAACTAAGTTATTCTGCACCAACGTGCCTCAGTGTGATCCCTGGACTGGCTGTATCCACCAAGGGCGCCCCCCTACTCTGTCAGCCTCTCTTCTCCCTCCTTTTTTGGTGCACACTTCGTTCCACGTGCTGGGACTGCCAGGCTGTGGCCGAGACCCTCTACTCCCGATACCAATCCCGCTTGACTCTCTGCTCTTCTGCCGCACCAGGTCAATTGCCAGCCACTCCGGTATTCAGGACCCCCCTCTTCCCTGCCACCCCATACTATGGGTGCAGCCCCGTGGGGGGATGTTGGCACAATAAGCGTTTTTTTCATTGAAGTCTACGGCAAAGTGAAAACTGCATCCAATGCGCATCAAACGTCTAATGGGATGGGCAGATAAGAAATCAGACAAGATAACAGGTTATGTACCAATATCCAGGATAATTGGAAAGAACAATCGGTTTTTCTGATGTGATTAGAAAAACTTCAAATTGACTCGTGCGGAATTTGTAGATTCCTCTGAAACTACGAATGATGATAAGATTTTCTCATCTTTACTACTTAGGTGACGTTTTTAGATTCCAATGTTTTTAATAAAGATCACTGGTTCTTTGATAATCGATGGGTCTCAGTCCTCGTGAGTGAGATGTATACATAGACTGCATTCTCACGAGTGTATACAGTGTCCTGTGATGTCACCGGTGGCCCTGGATAATTGACATTCTGTATGTTTGTATTCGCTCATCCCTACCCGGCTGGAGAACATTAATGAACAGAACAGACATTGCTCTTCGGCGAGTGTGCAGATAAGACCCATTGTTTCTCCTAAACTCTGATCCGATCCCATAATGTGGCTGCGAGCGCCGCCTAATTAAGTTACAACAACATCGTATTTTTGGGTCATAGAATTTTGCTATCGCTTTTTCTGCAGCTTGCCTCAGATTCTGCTGGTCGTGTTCCAGGATTGAAGACTTATTACACAAAAGCTGTAAAATAGTACAAGATTCCAGTTGATTGTTCAGTGCGCAGCCGGTAAATGATGTAAATGTATTCAGTGCATAGATTACAACCGGGAAACAGGGGAAGCTGGGGAGCAATCATCTGCAAGGAGTCCTAAGGGTGTATACCACATCCAATAGGGATACCTGGGGGTCATCATGTCCTGTCCCCCAAGTGTCAGTGTGTCCCTGTCCTGTCCCCCAAGTGTCCAGCGTGTCCCTGTCCTGTGCCCCCCCAAGTGTCAGCGTGTCCCTGTCCTGTCCCAATTGTCAGCGTGTCCCTTTCCTGCCCCCAAGTGTCATGGTTCCCTGTCCTGTCCCCCCAAGTGGTAGCGTGTCCTGTCCTGTCCCCCAGTTCAAGCGTGTCCCCTGTCCTGTCCCCAGTGGTCAGCGTGTCACTGTCCCCCAAGTGTCAGCGTGTCCCTGTCCTGTCCCCCAAGTGTCCAGCGTTTCCCTGTCCCTGTCCCCAAGTGTCATCGTGTCCCTGTCTGTCCCCCCAGTTTAGCTTGTCCCTGTCCCCCAAGTGTCAGCGTGCTGTCCTGTCCCCCCCCCCAAGTGTCAGCGTGTCCCTGTCCTGTCCCCCCCCCAAGTGTCAGCGTGTCCTGTCGCCCCCAAGTGTCAGCGTGTCCCTGTCCCCCCCGAAGTGTCAGCGTGTCCCTGTCCTGTCCCCCAAGTGTCAGCGTGTCCCTGTCCGGTCCCCCCAGTGTCGCGTGTCCCCTGTCCTGTCCCCCCAGTGTCAGCGTGTTCCCTGTCCCCCCAAGTTCAGCGTGTCCCTGTCCTGTTCCCCCCAAGTGTCAGCGTTGTCGCCTGTCCTGTCCCCCAAGTGTCGCGTGTCCCTGTCCCTGTCCCCCAATTGTCAGCTTGTCCCTTGTCCGGTCCCCCAATGTCAGCGTGTCCCTGTCCTGTCCACCCGTGTCAGCGTGTCCCTGCCCTGTCCCCCAATGGTCGCGTGTCCCTGTCCTGTCCCCCAGTGTCAGCGTGTCCCTGTCCTGTCCCCCCCCCCAAGTGTCAGCGTGTCCCTGTCCCCCCCAATTTTCGCGTGTCCCTGTCCTATTTCCCCAAGTTCCAGCGTGTCCCTGTCCTGTCCCCCCAAGTGTCAGCGTGTCCCTTTCCTGTCCCCCCGAGTGTCAGCGTGTCCCTGTCTGTCCCCCCCCGCCAGTGTCAGCGTGTCCCTGTCCCCCCAAGTGTCAGCGTGTCCCTTGTCCCTGTCCCCAAGTGTCCAGCGTGTCCCTGTCCTGTCTCCCCCCAAGTGTCAGCGTGTCCCTGTCCTGTCCCCCCTCAGTGTCACGTGTCCCTGTCCCCCCCCCAAGTGTCGCGTGCCCTTTCCCCCCCAAGGTCACGTGTCCCTGTCCTGTCCCCCCCCTCCCCCCAATGTCAGCGTGTCCACTGTCCTGTCCCCCCAAGTGTCAGCGTGTCCCTGTCCTGTCCCCCCAAGTGTTCAGCGGGTCCCTGTCCCCCCAAGTGTCGCGTGTCGCCTGTCCTGTCCCCCAAGGTCCCACGTGTTCCCTGTCCTGTCCCCAGTGTCAGGCGTGTCCCTGTCCTGTCCCCCCAAGTGTCACGTGTCCCTGTCCTCTGTCCCCACCAGGTCAGCGTGTCCCTGTCCTGTCCCCCCAAGTGTCAGCGTGTTCCCTGCCCTGTCCCCCAATGTCAGCGTGTCCCCTGTCCTGTCCCCCCAAGTGTCACGTGTCCCCTGTCCCTGTCCCCCCCCAAGTGTCACGTGTCCCCTGTCCCCCCAAGTGGCAGCGTGTCCCTGTCCTGTTCCCCAACGTGTCAGGGTCCCTGTCCCTGTCGCCCCCAATGTCATCGTGCCCTGTCCTGTCCCCCCAAGTGTAGCGTTCCCTGGCCTGTCCCCCCAAGTGTCAGCGGTCCCTGTCCCCCCAAGTGTCAGCGTGTCCCTGTCACCCCAAGTCGAGGGGCGTCGTCCCTGTCCCCCCAAGTGTCAGCGTGTCCCAGTGTCCTGTCCCCCAAGTGTCAGCTGTCCTGTCCTGTCCCCCAAGTGTCCCGCGTGGTCGCCTGTCCTGTCCCCCAATTGTCAGCGTGGTCGTCCTGCTGTCCCCCAAGTGTCGCGTGTCCCTGTCTTGTCCCCCAAGTGTCAGCGTGTCCCTGCCCTGTCCCCAAGTTCACGTGTCCCTGTCCTGGCCCCCCCAAGTGTCACGTGTCCCTGTCCTGTCCCCCCAAGTGTCAGCGTGCCCTGTCCTGTACCCCCGCCAAGTGTCAGGGTGTCCCCTGTCCTCCACCCAAGTTTCATCGTGCCCTCCTGCCCCCAAGTGTCAGCCGTGTCCCTGTCCTGTCCCCCAAGTGTCAGTGTGTCCCTGTTCCTTGTCTGTAATCTGGAGAATTTTAATTCTCCTATCATTCGTACTGTTAGACTGTGTATCTAAGCCCCTTGTGATACCCTTGTTGGGAGAAGCACATGGACTGCAGCACAAAGCTGTGGGGGTCTAATGGTTAGCTGTGGGATTACAGAATCACTGCGCCCCATTCGATCCTCGCTTGCCCTCCTCCTTACTCACAACCAAATAGTCCCTTTGAAAAACTGAATCCTGGAGATATAGCGCCGCCACAAGTGTTAACCGCCCTGCCGAGGCGCTTGCTCCTGGTTCCTCACTGATTACGGGTGGATGAGACATCTCGGTAGTTTTGATGGTCTATTAAAGTTCCATGGTTCCTCCTCACCAGCGTACATGGACAAGATACTGATGTGAAGGAGATCACAGGAGGCCGCATTGTCTCCCACCCATCTATAAGGAGGATATCAACAAACAGCAACTGAATCCCTAACATGCAACCGGTCTGTATATATTCATACCAGGACAATCCTAACGGTTACTAACAAAAACCATTCATCGATAATCCAAGATGGCCGCTCTCCGGGCTGTACAATTTCTTTCCATTATTTGGCACGGTGACGCTTCTTTTCCTCCAGAATCAGCGCTAGGAGTGTTAATAATGGACGCCTGAAGACTTTAGAACAAGAAGGGGCCTTGCCAATCTTTGGGTGCAGCCCCCCGCACAAAAGAAGTCTTGCAGAATTGAGGCAGGTTAGATGGCGCCGCTCATGTTTTCCTAATTTCCTATATGATTTAAATTCTGGGATTTTAAGCATAGAGCGTTCTGGCCTCGTTCCTCACCTCTCCGAGTTTTGCCTGAGAGGGCCGGGAGTATTTGATATTGGCACATTGAGCGGAGTAGCATTCCTGGCCGGTTACACCAGGATGGATACACGCCCAAGCCATAACTGTTGGCACTCCTCGGACCCTGAACTCATAATTAAGGCTCCGTTGAACTTTCAGTTTGGTAAACACCGCCTGCTCGCACAGGGACACGCTGACACTTGGGGGGACAGGACAGGGACACGCTGACACTTGGGGGGACAGGACAGGGACACGCTGACACTTGGGGGGACAGGGACACGCTGACACTTGGGGGGACAGGACAGGGACACGCTGACACTTGGGGGACAGATTAGTGGTTATGATTCCTGGCTGCGGCACATGAGGGGTTAAGCCCCGGTGCAGGGGGAGGACTCTGCGGATGGTGACTCCCATCTTCCTGGGAGGCTTCTCCCTGGTCCTGCTTGTGTCACTGGCGCTGGGCAGGATGAGCGCTTAGTCCTTGCACTTTCTCTCCGCACCATGAAGAAGATCTTCTCCTGCTCCACTTCTCAGTTCCCTGTAAGTGACTCCTGTTATGGGGGTGTATGATGGGGGTGGTAGTCCGGTAACAGGACAGAACTTGTGGCACTGATACCTTGTCTGTGCTGTGACCTGCAGATGTGGCGGAGCTTGTCCTGGAGATTGGGAATGTTATGTGTGTTACATGGGACTGCACCTACATTACTACCTGTGTATGTTCTGTATATGTGACAGGACACTATATACCAGGTCCCTGCGCTGCTCGTGTAGCACCGGGTGGTGCAGGGAGAGGTGTTTGCTCAGTTATCAGACGTGTACAATAATAATATACAGACATCATTGTGTTACCTGGGACCTGACATGGAAACAGCCAAGTCTCTGGAGATAAACCGTAACCAGCCGGATATCTACCAGACAGCGTCACCACACAGGGGGGCAGTATTATAGTAGTTATATTCCTGTACATAGGGGGCAGTATTATAGTAGTTATATTCCTGTACATAGGGGGCAGTATTATAGTAGTTATATTCCTGTATCCAGCGTTTCCCTGTCCCTGTCCCCAAGTGTCACGTGTCCCTGTCTGTCCCCCAGTTTAGCTTGTCCCTGTCCCCCAAGTGTCAGCGTGCGTGTCCTGTCCCCCCCCCCAAGTGTCAGCGTGTCCCTGTCCTGTCCCCCACAAGTGTCAGCGTGTCCTGTCCCCCCAAGTGTCAGCGTGTCCCTGTCCCCCCCAAGTGTCAGCGTGTCCCTGTCCTGTCCCCCAAGTGTCAGCGTGTCCCTGTCCGGTCCCCCCAGTGTCGCGTGTCCCCTGTCCTGTCCCCCCAGTGTCAGCGTGTCCCTGTCCCCCCAAGTGTCAGCGTGTCCCTGTCCTGTCCCCCCAAGTGTCAGCGTTGTCGCCTGTCCTGTCCCCCAAGTGTCAGCGTGTCCCTGTCCCTGTCCCCCATTGTCAGCTTGTCCCTGTCCGGTCCCCCAAGTGTCAGCGTGTCCCTGTCCTGTCCACCCGTGTCAGCGTGTCCCTGCCCTGTCCCCCAATGGTCGCGTGTCCCTGTCCTGTCCCCCAAGTGTCAGCGTGTCCCTGTCCTGTCCCCCCCCAAGTGTCAGCGTGTCCCTGTCCCCCCCCAAGGTGTCAGCGTGTCCCTGTCCTTTCCCCAAGTGTCAGCGTGTCCCTGTCCTGTCCCCCCAAGTGTCAGCGTGTCCCTGTCCTGTCCCCCCAAGTGTCAGCGTGTCCCTGTCTGTCCCCCCAAGTGTCAGCGTGTCCCTGTCCTGTCAGCGTGTCCCTGTCCTGTCCCCAAGTGTCAGCGTGTCCCTGTCCTGTCCCCCCCCAAGTGTCAGCGTGTCCCTGTCCTGTCCCCCCTCAGTGTCACGTGTCCCTGTCCCCCCCCAAGTGTCGCGTGTCCCTTGTCCCCCCCAAGTGTCAGCGTGTCCCTGTCCTGTCCCCCCAATGTCAGCGTGTCCCTGTCCTGTCCCCCCAAGTGTCAGCGTGTCCCTGTCCTGTCCCCCCAAGTGTCAGCGTGTCCCTGTCCCCCCAAGTGTCGCGTGTCCCTGTCCTGTCCCCCAAGTGTCAGCGTGTCCCTGTCCTGTCCCCCAAGTGTCAGCGTGTCCCTGTCCTGTCCCCCAAGTGTCAGCGTGTCCCTGTCCTGTCCCCCCAGGTCAGCGTGTCCCTGTCCTGTCCCCCCAAGTGTCAGCGTGTTCCCTGCCCTGTCCCCCAAGTGTCAGCGTGTCCCCTGTCCTGTCCCCCCAAGTGTCAGCGTGTCCCCTGTCCCTGTCCCCCCCCAAGTGTCAGCGTGTCCCTGTCCCCCCAAGTGTCAGCGTGTCCCTGTCCTGTTCCCCAAGTGTCAGGGTCCCTGTCCTGTCGCCCCCAATGTCACGTGCTGTCCTTCCCCCCAAGTGTAGCGTGTCCCTGTCCTGTCCCCCAAGTGTCAGCGTGTCCCTGTCCCCCCAAGTGTCAGCGTGTCCCTGTCCCCCAAGTCGAGCGTGTCCCTGTCCCCCCAAGTGTCAGCGTGTCCCTGTCCTGTCCCCCAAGTGTCAGCCTGTCCCTGTCCTGTCCCCCAAGTGTCCGCGTGTCCCTGTCCTGTCCCCCAATGTCAGCGTGGTCGTCCTGCTGTCCCCCAAGTGTCAGCGTGTCCCTGTCTTGTCCCCCAGTGTCAGCGTGTCCCTGCCCTGTCCCCAGTTCACGTGTCCCTGTCCTGCCCCCCAAGTGTCAGCGTGTCCCTGTCCTGTCCCCCCAAGTGTCAGCGTGCCCTGTCCTGTCCCCAAGTGTCAGGTGTCCCTGTCCTCCCCAGTTCACGTGCCCTCCTGCCCCCAAGTGTCAGCGTGTCCCTGTCCTGTCCCCCCAAGTGTCAGTGTGTCCCTGTCTTGTCTGTTAAGCTGGAGAATTTAATCCTATCATTCGTCTGTTAGACCTGTGTATCTAAGCCCCTGTGATACCCTGTTGGAGAAGCACATGACTGCAGCACAGAGCTGTGTGGGTCTATGGTTAGTGTGGGATTACAGAATCACTGCGCTCCAGTCTGATCCTCGCTTCCCTCCTCCTTACTCACACCAAATAGTCTTTGAAACTGAATCCTGGAGATATAGCGCCGCACAGTGTTAACCGCCCTGCCTGAGGCGCTTGCTCTGGTTCCTGCACTGATTACGGGATGGATGAAGACATCTCTGGTAGTTGATGGTCTATTAGCTTCCATGGTTCCTCTCACCAGCTACATGGACAAGATACTGATGTGAAGGAGATCACAGGAGCCGCATTGTCTCCCATCTATAATGGAGGATATCACAAACCAACATGAATCCTAACATGCACCGGTCTGTATATTCATACCAGGACAATCCTAACGGTTATAAAAAAGCCATTCATCGTAATCCAAGATGGCCGCTCTCCGGGACTGGTACAATTTCTTCCATTATTTGCACGGTGACGCTTCTTTTCCTCCAGAATCAGCGCTGGAGTGTTAATGACGCCTGAAGGACTTTAGTAATCAAAGAAGGGGCCTTGCCAATCTTTGGGCTGCAGCCCCCCCGCCAAAAGAGTCTTGATGAATGAGGCAGAGTTAGAGGCGCGCTCATGTTTTCCTAATTCCTATATGATTAAATTCTGGGATTTTAGCATAGAGCGTTCTGGCCTCGTTCTCACCTCTCCGAGTTTTGCTGAGAGGGCCGGGAAGTATTTGATACTTTGGCACATGAGCGGAGTAGCATTCCTGCCGGTTACACCAGGATGGATACACGCCCAAGCATAACATGTTGGCAACTCCTCGGACCCTGACTCATAATTAAGGCTCCGTTGAACTTTCAGTTTGGTAAACACCGCCTGCTCGCACTGTCACTTGGGGGACAGGACAGGGACACGCTGACACTTGGGGGACAGGACAGGGACACGCTGACACTTGGGGGGGACAGGACAGGGACACACTGACACTTGGGGGACAGGAAAGGGACACGCTGACACTTGGGGACAGGACAGGGACACGCTGACACTTGGGGGGGCAGGACAGGGACACGCTGACACTTGGGGGACAGGACAGGGACACACTGACACTTGGGGGACAGGACATGATGACCCCCATGTATCCCTATTTGCTGTGGTATACACCCTTAGGACTCTGCAGATGATTGCTCCCCAGCTTCGCCCTGTTTCCCGGTGTAATCTCTGCACTGCATACATTTACATACATTACGGGCTGCGCACTGAACAATCACTGGAATCTTTTACTCTTTTACAGCTTTTTGTGTAATAAGTCTTCAATCCTGGAACACGACCAGCAGAATCTGAGGCAAGCTGCAGAAAAAGCGATAGCAAAATCTATGACCCAAAATACGATGTAACTTAATTAGAGCCGGCGCTCGCCAGCCACATATGGGATCGGATCAGATGTTTAGGAGACAACAATGGGTCTTATCTGCACTCGCCAAGAGCAATGTTCTGTTCTGTTCATTAATGTTCTCCAGCCGGGTATGAGCGAATACAAACATACAGAATGTCAATTATCCAGGCACCGGTGACATCATCAGACACTGTATACACTCGTGAGAATGCAGTCTATGTATACATCGTCACTCACGAGACTGCGACCCATCGATTTATCAAAGAACCAGTGATCTTATTAATAAACATTGGAATCTTAAAAACGTCACCTAAGTAGTAAAGATGAGAAAATCTATTCATCGATTCGTAGTTTCAGTAGGAATCTACAAATTTCCAGCACCGAGTCCATTCTGAAGTTTTTCTAATTCACATCAGATAAACCGATGTTCTTCCAATTATCCTGGATATTGGTACATAACCTGTTCTCTTGCTCTGATTTCTTATCTGCCCCATCCCATTAGACGTTGATGCGCATTTGATGCATGTTTTCACTTTGCCGTAGACTTCAATGTTAAAAAAACGCTTGTGCAACATCCCCCACCGGGGCCTGCCCTTATGCGGGTGGCAGGAGGAAGAGGGGGGTCCTGAATACCGGAGTGGCTGGCAATGTGACCTGGTGGGCTGCAGTGATCACGGGGCTTGGTATCGGGAGTAGAGGTCTCGTCCACAGCCTGGCAGGTCTCCAGCACGTGGAGTGTGCACAAAAATGGAGGGAGAGGCTGACAGAGTAGGGGGGCGCCCTTGGTGGTATACAGCCAGATCCAGGGATCACACTGAGGCACGTTGGTGCAGAATAACTTAGTTCTTTATTGGAACAGCAAACAGCAAGCAAGTGCCTTAACAGCAGCAAATGTTCATCTGGTTAGAGGTAACTGGTCGGAGCAGGTCTGCAGGAAGGTGGTTGCTCACAGCCTGGCAAATAGCTTCAGGCTGGGATGGTAAAGATTGAACAGAGTCCTGATGTGGACCTCTGTTCTGGGCCTAGAGTCTTCTGACTGGCCAAGGGGTCAGGCAGCTTGCTTGACACCTCTGATCCCTGGGCTTAGATGGACTCCTCTGGTAAAAGACCTGTGTCAAGGACTGAACTATTAAGACCGGGCTGAAGACTGACCATGTGCTCCGACCCACAAGGGTTTTTATAACCTCCCCTTGGGAGGTAGAAAGCATTTTATCCAACCACCGTCCTTACAGTAATGACAAAGCATATCATTGGACAGTACAGGGACACTTTCTCAATAAGTACCCATCCAATGCATTGGATGATTGTTACAGATGCAAAGATCTGCGATGAAACACAAGAAAAGTAACACGATCATTACTTTATTTTCCACAATTACTAACAATTTTGCGAGCGAAAAACAAATGCATTTGTGGCAGATTCAGGATTTCTGGAGCATTCATCATGAATCTGGGGCCCCCTGCACTGCTCAGGACTGTGTTCACCACTATTTGTGGTGCAGCTTTAACACAGAGGGGGTCACGCGACAGAAATCGGGGGGCGTGGCCGTGAGAAAACCATTTTTCTCACGTATTCGGAAAAGTGTCGCTTGACACGCGCTTACCTGCACCCAGCGTAGGACGGTGAACTCCAGTGAACTCCGACGGACTTCAGCGCAGCAGCGACACCTGGTGGACATCGGGCGCACTACCTTAGTAAATCGCCAGAAGACCCGAATCCTCCACAGAGAATGCGCCGCTGGATCGTGAATGGACCGGGTAAGTAAATCTGCCCCAGAGAGTGCGACACACTTCTGTCGGATTTTGTATGATAAATGTGGCGCATTGTCGGACTGAGCACCGGAATATCCATTTCAGTGCAGAATTTTGTGTCACATGGTGGCTAGTGCAGCCACGACACAAACGGGTCGCGTGCAAGAAATATGTGGGGCAGACACTTCTTAAATACAAGTGCAAGCAATCTGCACATTTCGTGGATTGTCATGCAGAAAATCTGCATCCAGTACACGTTTATCATGCAGATTTTCTCTTTAGTGTTGCGTTTTTTGTGAGTTTTTCATGCACATTTTCTCCACGTGTTTTTTCACCTGTTTCACCACAAGCGAAAATCTGCATTAAATCTGCAACATGGTGACGTGAGGAGTTCACTTTGAAACCAGTGACATCATCAAGAGAACGTTTTCGGAAACCAGTGGGATCGTCATGGGAACATTCAGGGAACCAGTGACATCATAACATTACTGGCCTTCCAGTGACATCACTGATAAACTTTACGTATATGGGATTCCAGCCAATCAATAAGCTAGTTTGCAGTGACATCACAGAGGCATATTATTATATTCATGAATATGCAGCCTGTCAATACATCAGGAAGCGATGACATCACCCAAAATGTCCATATTCATGAGAATCCCATCAATCCACATGAAGGAGAACTTTATCTGAACACTTCCCTGGTAATCATTTTTTGGGTTCACATGGGAACATAAAACAACACAAAACCTATAGGCGATTGTGAAACCCCCAGCTTGAGTCAATTAAGCCCCCAGAGCTCCCCGTTGAGTCCGGTGCATTCAGCTACTTGAGGCTGTCAGATTTCCTCCGATGTATTTTGACATTCAGGATACGTCGTTAATTTGGCTACACATCCATTTTCCTGGCCGTCATTGAAGTGCTGACTACATTACGGGGATTGCTATTTTTGGAGCGCTCACTCGACGCTGAAAGTGGCAGAAATTGTTATTGTGAGACGCCAGAGATTCGGAAAAACTACCCGACACTTGGCGGTTCTTTTTATTTCATGAATTCATCAACTCGCAGCTGCAGTCCATTCTTAGGATTTTCTTAAAGGGGATGGCAGGTTTTTTTAAATAAATTTTGAAGTGGGACCATCAGGCTGTATACATATACAGTCCTAATCATAAACTTTTCTAAAATTGTCATTGTATCTAGCGCCCATTCCATTGACCCTACCCATACATCATCCAGGAGTTTCATTTTCTGTATGTTACCTCCAGGACCTCTAATGCTCTGGAACTTGTGACCTCTATATGTTGCATGGGCCTCCATGTGTTTTCTGTAGGAACTCTTGCTTACAGGAAGAGCCAGAATCCATAGAACAGTTCAGGGGAACTTGCCAAAATGGCACAATCACATATTGATTCTCCAAGTCCGTGTATAGGGCATAACCGTGTTTCATGAAAATACCCCTTTAAGAAAGCAGCCATGTTTTTCTAATTCCAAGATTTTCCATCTCCCAGCTCCCATCCACAAAGCTTTTCACGTCCTCTCTGTCCCCTGATGGCTCTCCTCATAGATCTGGTGGACACTCACATCTGCAGATGTTAGGCTTTAGAGTGCGGAGTCTGATATTTAATATTAATGGCCGGGGTCAGGCGGCTCGGAGTCGTCCCCGATGATCTGTGCTGTAATGCGGAGCACCCGCTTGTCCGTGCTTGCAACTGCATTAAGCATCTGACAGGCCGAGCATGAACGTCCTGGTGATTGCTGATTTTTGCAGGGGAAGGGAGGTTAAAAGTGTGACCAAGGGAAGGATATTTCCCGTCAGAGGACTTGATGTAAGTGTTACACTGCACTCATAATCCTTCTCACTTTAACCATGTAGTTTCAGTGTACTATAAAAGGGATAGATTCAGAAACCCCTTGCACTGGTGTGGGAAAGGAATGTCGAACAGTTGTCACTTAACGCTTAGGGTAGGCAGGGCTATTAGGTAGGGCCAGTTGGGAAGGGGATTTTAGGCTTTTGACTCACTTTTGTTCACAGCATTACAAAGACGATCAAAAAATTACTTCTAAACATCCTGGACAGTCCAATATTTCAGGTGCTGTCCAGTTAACCAGGGCGATAGTAGACATGTCCAGACCAGACAGAATTGAACACAATGGAGCTTATTTAATTACCCGGTCCTGTCGTGATCCAGTGGCACGTTCTCCGACGTTGATTCGGGTTCTGCCGGGATTCACTAAGGCCCTGCACCCGATATCCACCAGGTGTCGCTGCTGCGCCGAGGTCACCTTCTTCGTCCCAATGCTGATCTTGCAACACATTTCGTTTTTTAAACTCCGCAAGTTTTCCAAATTCGTTGGGTTGTCCAACGGCCACGCCCCCGATTTCTGTCGCGTGAAAGCCGGCGCCATTGCACCAAAATCCGATCGCGAGCGCCAAAATCCCAGTCGAATTTGATGCAAAACGGAAAAATTCAGGAAACCCAAAGAAACTGCGGCCGTGGAGCCCCAATGGGGCTTAGGGCTTATTTACTAAGAGTGCACGGATGGCACTTTTGTCGGTTTTTCTGACATTTTCAGGATTTGCGCTGCTGAGACTGGTATTTAGCAGGGTATTGTGTTGCATGTGATCGGATTTTGGTGCAGCCGCGCTGCTTCCATGCGTCAGAAATCGGGGGGTGCCGTCGGATGATCCGGCTGATTCGGACTCCGGCGGACCTGAGTGGGGAAGCGACACATGCAGGATATCGGGAGCACGATCTTAGTGAATCGCTGTAGATGTGCATTCCGGTCGGACAATGCACTTTCGGGGATCGCGACCGGACAGGTAAGTAAATATAGCCCAATGGCTGGCCCGACAGAGTTCATCATCTTTTTTGTGGTGCACCTTTAACACAGGGCGTGCAGCACAATTTCAGTGTCGCATTGGAAGCCAGCGCAGCTGTGCCACAAAAGGGACACAATAGTGGTGCAGAAACTTCTTAAATACCTCTGAAAGCCGAAAAGACCCAAAAGAATGTGCAAAGTACAAAAAAAGTGCAGAAAAGTTCCTTAGTAAATGTGCCCCAATGTTGAAGCTTCCTGCATGACAATACACCCTATGAGTCAGCACTATACCATGTTGAGGCATTAAGGGGGCATTATATTATTTAGCAACACTGAGGGGTAATGTGGGAGTCATTAAGGAGATTTCACATGGCAGGTGAATATTATTGTGAGATGGGCCCGGAGGGTGCTCTTTATCAATTGGGATGGAGTGTAGGGCAGCACAGTGGCTTAGTGGTTACCATTACAGCCTTGCAGCGCTGGGGTAACCTGCAAAGAGTTTGTACATTCTCACCATGTTTGCGTGGGTTTCCTCCAATTTCCTCCCACACTCCAAAACATACTGGTAGGTGATTAGATTGTGAGCCCCATGGGGACAGGGACTGATTTGGAAAGCTCTGTGCAGCGCTGCGTCATCTGTGTGCGCTATATAAAGGAATTATTATTATTAGGGAAGTGCGGTTTTGTTTATGTAAATTTCCAACAGTGCCCCACTGGATTTTTCCCAATTTGCATCCTTTATGAATTGGGCGTATTTCACAAGCCTAATTATAAGAGTGAGGTCTGTGCATGTAGAGTTGCGTTGCTGCGCTTTATCGACGTCGTCCCTGCTTTATTTCCATTGACAGCCACTAGATGACACACTATATTAATCCCTTCAGAGGTAATATAGCCTAAACTGTAAAAAAAATACACAAAACGTAGGCTAGAAATACCCAGGGGGTTGGAGTGGGTGGTCTGATTACTGTCTAATGGAGCCATCATTACTGAGTGCACTCGGAGAGTGGGGGTTTCTGAGGCACGGTGGGAGATCTGGAGGCTGATTATCATATCTGTCAGGATTATCATATCGTCTAGCGTTTGGTGGAGAGAAGTGATCATTTCAGGTACATGTGTGTCCTTCTGAGTGTAGGAGAACACAAGATCAAAATTGACCAGATCTCTTGATTATTGTCCGCGATCAATTCTATACGGTTCACTTGATGGATTACATGGACTGAAATGTAGGAATTCATGTCCGGAATGGTCTGGCAGTAACCTTTTCCAACAATGCCATGGAAATTGCCACCACGGTTGGTTGGATCGACTAGTAGATTCCTAACCCACAGACTCATCTCTCTGGTTTAACCCTGAACAAAATCCATTAGAGACCTAGTGGTTCCTCTCTTTGGAGTTGCTTTCATCTTATCATAGCACAGAGGGTCAACTATCAAGAGTTTTGGCACCTAAAGGTAAGAGACCAACCTGCCATGCCAGGTTTTAAATGGAGAACCCAACTTGTTTCTATGAAGGCCAAATCGATGGCCTGTTATCTCATAAGTAGCTCTGACATCTGGGACTCTCTTTGATCAATCGTGCCTGAAGATATAGCTGAAAACTCCCAATCACACTTTGATGGCCCATCCTGGAACTTGTGACCTCTATATGCTCTATGGTCGTCCAGGACCTCTATTGCTCTGGAACTTGTGACCTCTATATGCTCTATGGTCGTCCAGGACCTCTATCTGAAGATATAGCTGAAAACTCCCAATCACACTTTGATGGCCCATCCAGTGACTATTCAGACCTCCCCCCTTGCATCAACCATGGCTCCACCTGACACCAATTCTCGTCAATCGATTCTGTACCATGACCTGGGATATACAGCTTGTCTGTAAACTTCTTCAGAAGAAGGGATTTACACACATAGTTCCATTGGTTTAGGCCACACTTATCATTGTAAAGAGCATCCACTATTAGGTGTTTTGGGCTTCAAATGTTAGTAACTCATCCCTTATGTCTTTTGTATGGTGAACCGAAGCTATCACTAAGAAATACACAATGACGACCTACTGTATGCTACGAACATGCCGTTGAAACATAGTTCCACTCTTATAGATTCATCAGTTGGTAAAGCAATGGCCACTTTGCAACTTATCACCCATTGATGGCACATCCAAAAGTTTTCCCAGACAACTCATCTGTTGATTGTTTCATACACCTTTGTCTTACAATACTTTGCTTTCGACATCAAATGAGATATCAGAAGATACTGAAGGTCTGCTCCCAGCCCTACTGCTCTCCAAACGGACATCGACTTTGAGTGATGAATCATGGAACTGCGTAGGTCAACATTTGTAGGATCTTTTACATCCACAACATGTGGTTTAGGTTTATGACCCTTACTCTTATTAGAAGGCCATTGATCTCCACAGTACTGAGCCCTGGGACTTCTGTGGTGGAAGAGGGTGCACGGGAGGTAACAGCACGGGGTAAAGTAGTGCTTTTATCTCACAGTTACATCTGTATGGGTTATGCCATAAAAAGGCAAGCACTAGAGGAAGAGCAGGGCAGACCGGCCATGATGAATTACCACATGATTGAGATGACCGTGGACAGGAGGCTGCCACAACAACAACATCGAAAACTACAGTTGCACAAGTACTCATAAAGCGTGTTCTACAGCCGGACGTGAGATACAAACAACAACACAGCGGGAAAACCTCCTTCTGACTAGCGAGCGGACTAAGAGAACCACAACCCGTAAAGGGCCATGAAATACAAAATAAAAATGATATAAAACATGTAATGTTCCCTGTAACCCAAATGTCAGTGTGGCCCTGTCCTAAACACCCCAGTGTCATGCGTGTCCCCCACCTGTCCAAATTATGTACACCTTGTCCTTACCCAATTCACGTGCCTTCCAATGGTCAGCGGTTCCCGTCCTGCACCCAATCAGCATGTCACCTGTCTGTCCCCTTCGGATTTCCCTGTCCGTCCCCCCCAAGTGTCAGCGTCCCTGTCCTGTCCCCCTAATGTGTCAGCTGTCCCTCGTCCGGTCTCCCCCAAATGTCACGGTCCCTTCCTGTCCCCAAGTGTCAGCGTTCCCGTTCCTCGGACCACCCAGTGTCATCGTGTCGTCTGTCCTGTCCCCCAAGTTGTCCGTGTCCCTGTGATCCTGTCCCGCCCTAGGTGGTAGCGTGGCCGCCTTGTCTCCATGTCGCTGTCCCGTCCCCAGAGTTCACATAGTTGTCCCTGTCCTTCCCCAAGTGTCGCGTGTCCCTCCTTCTTCCCAGTGTCACGATGTCCCGTCCCCCAATGTCAGTGTTCCCTCCCCCCCCAAGTGTAAGCGTGTCCCCTCAGTACTGAGCCCTGGGACTTCTGTGGTGGAAGAGGGTGCACGGGAGGTAACAGCACGGGGTAAAGTAGTGCTTTTATCTCAAAGTTACATCTGTAGGGTTACTGACATAAGGCAGCACATAGAGGAAGGAGCAGGGCAGGACCTGCCAGGAGGAATTACCACCATGATGAGATGACCGTGACAGGAGGAGGCTGCACACAACAGAGAAACTAACAGTGCACAATACTCATCAAAGGTGTTTACAGCCATGGACTTGAGATACAAAGAAACACAGGAAAACCCCTTACTGACTGCACGGACTAAGAGAACACAACCCGAAAGGCCAGAAATACAAAAAATAAAAATGATAATAAAACATGTAATTTCCCTGTACCCCAAATGTCAGTGTGGCCCTGTCCTAAACACCCAAGTGTCAGCGTGTCCCCATCCTGTCCAAGTGTATGTCCCTGTCCTGTACCCCAAATGTCAGCGTGTCCCTGTCCCCCAAGTGTCAGCGTGTCCCTGTCCTGTCCCCCAAG
>WNYA01000497.1:90309-105160 GCA_019512145.1 Engystomops pustulosus | reverse complement strand
CGAATCAATGAGATATCAGAAGATACTGAAGGTTGCTCCCAGCCCTACTGCTCTCCAAACGGAGACATCGACGTTTGAGAGTTTGAATCATGGAACTGCGTAGTCAACATTTGTATGATCTTTTACCATCCACAACATGTGGTTTAGGTTATGACCCTTACTCTATTAGAAGCCATTGATCTCCACAGTACTGACCCTGGGACTTCTGTGGTGGAGAGGAGTTGCACGGGAGGTCAACAGCGAACGGGTAAAGTAGTCTTTTATCTCACAGTTACATCTGTTATTGGTTACTGACATAAGGCAGCAATAGAGGAAGGAGCAGGGCAGACCTGCCAGTGAGAATTACCCACCATTATGAGATGACCGTGACAGGAGGAGGCTGCACAAGCAAACAGAAAACTAACAGTGCACGTACTCATCAAAGGTGTTTACAGCTGGACTTGGATACAAAGAAACACAGAAAACCCCTTACTGACTGCACGACTAAGAGAACACACACCCGAAAGGCCAGAAATACAAAAAATAAAAATGATAATAAAACATGTAATTCCCTGTACCCCAAATGTCAGTGTGGCCCTGTCCTAAACACCCAGTGTCAGCGTTGTCCCATCCTGTCCAAGAGACCCCTAGTCACCTGTCCTGTGTTACCCAATGTCTCGCGTTGTCCGTCCCCCAAGTGTCAGCGGTCCCTGTCCTGTCCCCAAAGTGTCAGCATGTCCCTGTCCTGTCCCCCCAAGTCAGCGTGTCCCTCCTGTCCCCCCCAAGTGTCAGCGTGTCCCTGTCCTGCCCCCAAGTGTCAGCGTGTCCCTGTCGTCCCCCCAAGTGTCACGTGTTCCCTGTCTGTCCCCCAAGTGTCAGCGTCCCTGTCCGTCCCCAAGGTCAGCGTGTCTCTGTCCTGTCCCCCAAGTTGTCAGTTGTCCCTGTCCTGTCCCCAAGTGGCAGCGTGTCCCTGCCCTGTCTCCAGTGTCAGCGTGTCCCGTCCCCCAAGTGTCAGTGTGTCCAGTGCCCCCAAGGTCAGCGTGTCCCTGTCCTGTCCCCTCACGAGTGTCAGCGGTACCTGTCCCGTCCGCCAAGTGTCACGGCGTCCTGGTCGTCCCCAAGTGTCCAGTTTGCCTAGTTCCCCCAAGTGCAGTGTCCCGCCCCACAGTGCAGCTGTTCCTGCTCTGCCCCCCCCAAGCATCAGTGTCAGCCAGTATTGGGTTCCAGTACACGTATCCTCACCCTCTTATTACCACATATCAGGCAGTGATAGCAGATAAATAAATTAGAATTTCACTCTTGTAGTTTTCAGCATAAGAACAAGGTCAGAGATTTTCCTCCTTTCCCCATTTTTCTACTCATTCTCTCAACCTTTAGACAGATTTACAAATCTTATTATGCAAACTTTGTCTCAGGTTATATTTTTCATCCTAATTGGCCTTGGATGTTGATGGTCTCTGACAGCGCACTTGTGTATTTAATCTAATTTTTCTCTTTGTGAAAAGTCTGGATTTCTTCATGAAGGACAGGAAAATATTGAAGTGAAAAGTCAAACTTTGCCGGATGTATTAATCCTTTCTGTGCTGGAATCCGGCGGAGGTTTTGTGTCTCCATGGAATCTGTTCATTGTATAAACTTCCATCAGTCCATGGATTTATCTATGACCATTGAGTGACGGTCTACAGCGAGCCAATGGATGATAAAGTGTCATCAATGTCCGTGGTGTTGAGTTTGGAATTACCAGATCCACTGGAGATCTTCAACACTGAAAATAGTAAGGGAGAAGAAGACCTCTCCTCTAAGTAGGTCAGTAGGGAATATATCAATTTGGATTCAGATGGAAGACACTGATGTTGCGCCATCGCCATACAACTAGGGTGGTCCTGATCACTAAATGTATAAATTTAAGACTTATAGCTGGAGATATATGTCCAACAAGGAAAGTTATGGCAACATGGCACACAAAGGATACGATACCATGACATACTCCTCTAGTGATACCAGTACCATGTAAATCCTCTACTGGTACAAATATAATCACCCATAAATTAACCTCACTCATCTACGGCTCAAGCATGACCTCCCTCTATGGTTTGTACTCAGCTGCCTCCTACACAAGTGTTCACTCATGTTCCATCTGTAGAGAAGTCTTGTAAATATCCCATCGTGTGATTATTTTTGCCGACCTCGCCCATTCCGCTAAATAAATTCCAACCGTGCCGCTGTCATTACTTCATGTGACAAAAAGCCGTAGAAAGAACCGGGATGACTCCACAAGTGTCGGCAGAAGTCCTCACATGGTTTAATATCTTCCAAGAGTACAAGACACATAAAATGTAATCATTTCCTGTCTGTGGATGTAATACAGGGCACCCCGGAGAGTATCAGGGTACGAGCCGCCTTGATATATCATGTGTGCTAAATAAATTAGGGACGTGGAGTCCACGGCCGATGTCATAGCACTCAGACTATTTACAGCTCGCACATCATCACAGAGCGCTGCTTCATACCGCTGACACGCCGCCACTCATGTCTGGATGCCTAAAGTTGTAGTCCATCATCCACCCGCCGAGGGCCCTTGGCAGACACTCTGTTTTCCATCTTTAGGAAAGTCCCTGACAGCGAAAAAACACATTTATTTATAAATCTGGTGATGAAAAAATCCTGAGGCCAAGCGGGAGGAGATTACACATTACCATGCAGATGTAAAGCCTAAAATATGACGGCAACATTCAACCTTTCCAAACCTATCGTGGGTCCAAAGAGGACGAACTGGTGCAAGAAGTTGACGAAAAGGGAAACACTCCAAGAATGGTAATGAAGATGAACTGTAATACCAGACACAACCTCCAGGTAGGTTTCTCGGGGAACGACCATGTAAATTAAAGAATACGGATGTAGCAAGCACTGGTGGAAACACCCGACAACCCTAATACAAGAGATCACCATGAATGTTCGACCTATGGAGAACATACTTTTTGATTCTCTAGACAATGGTTGACATGTATAACAACTATTTTGGTTGAAACCTTGGATTTCATAGGGACTGGACAACCAAGTAATAGTACTAAGTGTCCAAATCTTTTGTACTCAGTAAGAGAAGCCACCACTGAATGTGTATTTAAATTACTTTATATCCTCTCTTAGAACACATGGCCAGTATGAATCTAAATGTGTCTGGGGCTCAGCAGGGAAATCTTTTGGCCAAACAAGTGTTCAACCAACAGATCTTAGTTTAGTTGGTACATTTTCGAAGCTGAAAGATTTCCAGTTCTTACACAATAGTTGTCCAGTAAGACTTGTATGACTGGTTCATGGACCTCAACCAATCACAATTTGATTTGATGAGTGAAATTTTTTTACATTGTTATAAAAATGGCGTATCTTGATTAGATACGTCAACAACTTTGGAAGGACATGATGTCAACAGCTGGGATACTCCATTTACATTAACCCCTTAGCGCTCCGCGCTAGCGTACTGCGCAGTTCGACGATTCAGCGCTCAGACGCAGTACAGCTACTGTCGCGGCGCAGACTATTTAGAATTGTCACACGTCGCGAGGACGTGGTGACAGCGGGCTGAGATTTGGGTGACAGAGGGGCAGGAGGAGAGTTCCTGTCTCTGTCACCCGACCAATCAAATCGGTCCAGCCCGCGATCGCGTGATTGCCAGTCAACACCTGACTGGCCAATTACGGCGATGTTTAGGCTAAAAAACGTGGGTTTTAGCCCTTCCTCTGCCTCCAGGGCACCATTTTGGTTTGTATCGCTGAGAGAGGAGGAGAGAGCGTTAATGTGTGCACCAAACATACACTTTTACACTAAAATAGGGTTCTGATCCTTTATCTGCAGCCCTATTGTACCTCAAATTCCATCCCGTATCTGTTTTTCCTGGTTGCCTGTGTGTTCCCTGCAGTGATCGCCTGTGTGATCCCACGTTGTCTCCGTTTTCCCTGTATGTCCATCTGAACACAACGCACTTTTCAGTGCCGTGTGTTAGCGTTGATTCTGCATGGACGCACTTTTCAGTGCGCCGTGTGAATAGCGTTGCACAGAATCTTTTAGCAGTCTTAGCGGTAGTTGTTGTATTTAGAGGCAAGCTAGGTGATTGTAGCGCCTTTTGCGCGGTGCACATAGGTGTTTTTAGCGCCGTTAGGTGTACCTGAGTAGCTACTTTTTGTGTGTGCCATTCTGTGGCGGCTGGTCCGTGGTTGGTTGGTGGTGCATTATCTTTTTTTTGTGTGCTATCTGGGCGGTTGTCCTGTGTAGATTTAGTGCGCATTATTTTTTTTGTGGCTATCTGTGCGGGCTTGTCCGTGTATGTGTAGTTAGTGCGATGCATTTTTTTGTGTGCTATCTGGCGGTGTCGTGTGTGTATTAGTGCGCATTATTTTTTGTGTGTGCCATCTGTGCGGCTTGTCCGTGTAGTTTGGTGTGCATTACCTTTTTTTGTTGGTGTGCTATCGGTGCGGTTGTCCGATGTAGTTTAGTGCGCATTATTTTTTTTGTGAGCATCTGTGGGCTTGTCGGGTAAGTTTAGTGCGAATATTTTTGTGTCGCCATCTGTGCGGCTGGTCCGTGTGGTTTGGTGTGCATTACCTTTTTTTTTGTGTTGTGCTTCTGTGCGGCTGGTCAGTGTAGTTTAGTGCACTTATTTTTTTGTGTTGCTATCTGTGCGGCTTGGGTACGATTAGTTAGGCGCATTATTTTTTGTGTGCTATCTGTGCGGCTTGTCCGTTTTTGTTTAGTGCACATATTTTTTGTGTGCCATGCTGCGTGCGGTGTCGTGTAGTTTAGTGCACATTATTGTTGTGGTGCCATCTGTGCGGCTTGTCCGTGTAGTGTGGTGCGCATTATCTTTTTTTTTGTGTGCTATCTGTGCGAGCTTGTCCGTGTAGTTTAGTGCACATTATTTTTTGTGGTGGCTTTGTGCGGCTTGGTCCGTTGTGTAGTTTGGTGTGCATTTATATTTTTTTTTTGTGGTCTGCTAGACGGTTTATCCGGTTGTTGGTGACATATCATAATTTTTTTAGTTCTATATGTTTTTTGTGTGCAAGTGTCTCAAGACGTACATCGTGTTGGAGTGCATATACATGCTTGCCTCTGACACCGAGTGCAGTAGTGGGTGATGATGGTCCTTTTACTTATCATCCTCCTCCTGCTCATTGCAGCGACCTGAAGGACCCCCAAGAAGGCGCGTAGGGTTCCAGGGACTTCTGCAGGAGAAGTGCCTGGGGACTTTGCAGGAGAAGTGCCTGGGCTTCTGCAGGAGAAGTTTCTGGGACTTCTGCAGGAGAGACGTCTGGGGCTTCCACTGACCCCACATGGGTAGCCCCAGATAATTTTACCCCTCAGGTCCCTGACTTTACGGGCCATCCTGTGGAATTAACTTTGACACGAAGGGCTCAGAGCGTGGGACTTTTTTAAGTTTTTTTTTTGATGAGGAGGCTGCTGAATATTATTATATTTCAGACAAATTCTCTACGCTTGCAACACACATATGCCCAAACACCCCACATCCTTTTATGCACAACCCTACAGGTGGGACCCCTGTCACTGCAGCAGAGATGCACAAGTATTGGGCATATACTCTCATGGGGCATAGTAATAGAGCCTTCAATCAGGGACTACTGCGAGCACAGACACTACTGTACCACACCCATGTCTCCGACATGGCAATGAGCAGGATGCGCTTGAAGCCATCCATAAGTGTTTGCAATACACTGACAACACACCGTGCCACCCAGAGTGACCCCAGTTATGATCGGTTATTTAAGGTCAGGCCCATACTAGATCATTTTTAGGTGCCAAAGTTTCCGCCGAGCATATACCCCCGCCAAACATGTGAGCATAGACGGTCCCTGGTACAATCAAAGGGAGACTTCACTTCCCCAGTACCTGCCGCAATAAGAGGGCAAGGTAGGTGGTGTGAAGATGTATAAGCTGTGCGGAAGTTCATCAGGGTAACATACAAGTCAGGTATGCTGAAGGGAAGGACTCCCAATATAGTGCCCCCAGAATGCCCCCCTTCCTGGGTGTTACAGGGGGAGATAGTGTGGGATTGTAGTGCACCACTGCTGGACCAGGGCTAGCACTCTATGGACATTTCTCACAGAGCACAACCCTGTTCAAGTGCCTACTTCCAGAAATTACGGCGGATGCGGCACTGTACGAGAAATCAGAGGGTCTCCCTAAAGTCGCTGCTTGGGCAAAAACTTAAAAGGCACGAAAGCAGGGCACCTATGCAGCGATCTCTGTTATTGTGTGTTAATTACAAGGACAAAGAGAGGGTCCTGTATTAACCACAATAAGAGCACAACCACCACCCACCTGTCCCAGTACGACTTTTGGGTGCCAGATACAGAACCCCAAGCCCGCAGAATGTAGTTTTAGATTACCAATAAGACGATGGGAGGGGTGACTGTAGCTGCCAGGTGCTTCAGCCGTACAGCCAGTGCTGGAAGGAGGATGGTTGTGACAAGAAGCTGGCCGTGCACATCATGCAGATGGCTTGGTCTAATGCTTATGTGCGGCATTAGATTATGCCGGCAGAGGGGAATTCCTGGAATTCAAGATAAGGGGTGGTAATAAAGTACTTTCTTTTTGGAGACCAGGGAAGGGGGTGAGTGCTAGGGACATCTGAAGTGAGGCCCCATCAACGTATTGTACCAGGGCGCACACTTTCCAGGAGTAGTCCCCAAAACAGCCAGCAATTGGGAAGGTCAGAAAAGTAGAGGTGCAGGGGGTGCTCCAAACTAGGGCTTAGGAAGGACACCTTCATCACTGGGAGACAATGCCCAGTAAAACCAGGCGTTAGTATGTAGTGAAAGATTTCGCTTTTCGAATATACATACTATCCGGGGTTTTAGAAGTAACGTTGTTACCTTGGCACATGGCTTTGAACATCATGCCGCATGCGCACCTTCCTTCTAAGCACGCCATGTGCCCAGGCCGTGTAGATTACTGCCCCGTATGCTTTCCGGGAAAACAAATGAATCAGATTTTTAGGGTGTTGTTCCATGGAGCAGCTGGGACAAAATGACATATACGGATGATTTTTTACTATGCACATCCATTAGCACTTTTTCAGGGTCCACTGTTGGGGTTCTAAAATGCTAAAATACCCCAGATTTAATCAATGGAGGGGTTTGAGTTTTCAAAATAGGTCAGTTCTTAGGGTTTATACTTTACGGGCCACCGTATGGCATGATCTACAAATCCTTCATGATGCCACAAAGAAAAAAAAAATGTACAATGTCTGTGCCGCAATGTTATTCCTTTGAGCCCATGCCGTTGGTCTCCATTCTACAAGATTTATTGCCTCGCTTATGGGGATTGCCCTAACCGGGTGTTACCCGCAGTATGATCTTTGATGTGTTTTTCCC
Organism: Engystomops pustulosus; assembly: GCA_019512145.1. Classification (NCBI taxonomy): domain Eukaryota; kingdom Metazoa; phylum Chordata; class Amphibia; order Anura; family Leptodactylidae; genus Engystomops; species Engystomops pustulosus. Next base: position 97,796 of record WNYA01000497.1, on the reverse strand, counting down.
CAGTGGCATGATTTGGGCAAATACTTTTGTCACTTCAATGGAATATTTGTAAATGCAGATAGAATTGTTTCTCATGCACTACTCACTTTGATACATTTGCACGCAGCACCTAGGGGTAAAATGCTCATCTACCAAGCCCTACACTCTGAGGGGGTGCCCTTCCAAATAAGGTATTCACTACTTGGGGTTTATATTGTACTGGTACCTCGGGGGTACCCCCCAGTACCAAATCTTAGTGAAAACGAGCTGAAAACCTTAATTGTAGCTTTCTTCCCTGACCCCTGCCGTTGTGACCAGCCTGTAAATTATTGGCACATGTGTGGTAGTGCCATACTCGGGACAACCCGCCTAGAATGATTTTGGGGGTGTTTGTCTAAAGTGGCATGGGTGGGCACAGTCATGAGGCACAATAAATGGACATTTTTGAGATAAAAACACAAGTTTTACTCTGCACCATGTACTTTGCACTACAATTTTGGCCAGGTGTTGGGGGTTAAAATGCCTTCTACAAGCTACATACATTCATTTGAGGTGGGGCCCTTTCCAAAATAGGTCATACTGGGTGGTTTCATATTGTACTGGGTACCTCGGGGGGTCACCGCCCATTACCAATCTAGTCGAAACGGAAAGCTTGAAAACCTAAATTGTGTGAGCTTCTGTACCTACCTGCCAGTGTGCCCGCCTGTTAAAATTTTGGCACATGTGTGGTATGCCATACTCGGACAACCTAGCAGAATGATTTTTGGGGTGTTGTCAAAGTGGCATGGGTTGGGCCGTACATGAGGCACTAAAATGACATTTTGAGATAAAAACGCAATTTTTACTCTGCCACCATTACCTTTGCATTATATTTGACCAGCGGTGGGGGGTTAGTAAAGCTAGCCACACACACGATAAATCTTTGAGGGGTCTAGTTCCGTAATAGGTAGTCATTATTGGGGGTTTTATTGCAATGGCACCTCAGGGCCTGCAAAGACAGGCCACTACCAAATCCAAAATGTGAAAACGGAGCTGGAAAATAAATTTCACTCCTTCCCGTTCTATCCCTTCTGTGTACCCCAGTCGCTAAATTTATGGACACATTGTGGTGTATTGCTCGTGTATGGGACCACCCGCATGATGATTTCTCATTGGATAGTATTGTTTGGTGGTGTTTGTCTAGCTAAAGGTGGCGATGGGTTCGGGACAGGATATGAGGCACATACAATGCTTTTTAAGATAAGAAAACGCAATTTTTAGCTTGCACCATTTACTTTGATTTTGAGTTTTGCCGCGGTGTCGGGGTGTAAAATGCTCACCACACACCGATATATTCTTTGAGGGGTCTAGCGTTTCGATATATGGTTATCATTTTTAGGGGTTTATTGCAATGGCACTCAACGGCGCCCTGCCAAAGACATGGCACTCCAAAGATCCAAACATGTGAAAACGGAGCGTTTTGTTTTTGATGGAAAAGTAAAATTTCACTCCTTCCGTTTCTATCCTTCTGTGTACCAGTCTGTAAATTATGTGGCACATGTGTGGTATTGCCGTACTCGGACAAACCCAGCGATGATTTTGGGGGTTTGTCTAAAGTGGATGGGTTGGGCACAGTATATGAGGCACTAAAATGACATTTAATGTGTAACGTTAATAAACAATTTTACTCTGACACCGTTTACTTTGCAGTTTATGTTTGACAGCGTGTCGGGGGTAAAATGCTATCACCCAACCACCGAAATTTTTGCGGGGTTCTGTTTTCACGTAATGGTTATCCATATTGGGGGTTTCTATGTGCACTAGCACCTCACGGCACCTGCCAACATTGACTGGCAACTCCAAATCCAACATGTGAAAACGGAGTGGAAAATCAAAATTTACCACCTTCCGTTCTCATCCCTTCTGTGGACCCAGATCTGTGTAAATGTATTGGTCACATGTGTGGTATTGCCGTCTCTCGGGACCACCGCCAGAGATGCATTTTGGGGTGATTTGTCTAAAGTGGCATGGGTTCTGGGCAAGTTAATGAGGCATATAAATGACATTTGACGATAAAAACGCCAATGTTTACTTCGCCCACTTATTTGCATTTAGTTTGAGCGCGACTGTCGGGGGTTAAAATGCTCACACACAACCACCGATATATTCTTGAGGGCGTTTTCTAGTTTCCGTAATGGGTATCATTCGTTGGGGGATTCTATTGCATGGCACCTCCGGGCCCCGGCCAAACATGACATGGCATCTCCAAATCCAAAACATGGAAACGGAAAGCTGTAAAATCAAAAATTCACTCCTTACCGTTTATCCCTTACTGTGGTCACAGCGTAAAATTATGGCACATGTGTGGTATTGCCCGTACTCGAGGGACAACCACGCAGAATGCTTTGTTGGGTGTTTGTTCTAAAGTGGCATGGGTTGGGCACAGTATTATGATGCAACTAAATGACATTTTGGAGATAAAAATGAATTTTTACTCTGGCACCATTTACTTTGCATTCAATTTGATCCGTTGTCGGGGGTTTAAAATGTTCACCACAAACCACTGATAAAATTCTTTGAGGGGTCGTAGTTTCCGTAAATGGTGACATTTTGGGACGGTTTCTATGTGTACTTTTACTTCAGGGCTCTTCAATGTACACTGGCTTGCACCACAAATATTTTGCAGCCAAATGGGCTCCAGAATTCCCAGTATCGTAATTGTGTCTGTGACACAGCTGTGCGGGGAACCAGCAGCTACATCCACATGTATGGAATTGCCGTATCGGCAAGCGCGGGCCAGACAATTAGCCCGATCTTTTCCTAATCCTTCTGCAATGACTCCGTTGTTAGGGCCATTGGAAGTTGAATCCAAAAAATCCCCCTTGCAATTTCAATTCCACCCATCTTTCTCATCTGCTTCCGGAGCAAAATATTACAGGGTGTTACAGCACTTCTTATGCTGATTTGAATAGGTGTTGAGGTGTTGGTTTCATAAACATGGTGTCACTGTGGGGGTGGTTATAGTAATAAGTCCTTTTATAGTGGCACTCGCACGATATTACGATGTTTTTTTTTTTATTGATACAAAAAGGTGATTTGTTCAAATTTCACAAAATTGAGAATTGCTACTAAACTTCACAACCTCTCACATCCATAAAATATGGAAACGTTAACCAAACATATGGAATAAGAGCCCAATGGACCCCACAGGTTGGCATTTTCATCCAAAATTGTGGTCGTCACTTTGTTCTCACACTCTCCTATCTGCGAACTTTGCAATCGAGTCGATTTTTTCCAAAGTTTCCATAAATTTTTGATCTTTTGTTAGCCCCCCAAAACAGGCCGGAAGGATCACCGACAAATGACCACTAATATTTAAGCTACAACATCGCAATGTCTGTAACGAGAAAACAATCTCAAAATCACAGAATATCTTAAAGGTTGTGAAACAAGTTATTACCACAGAAGAGGACACTGGTCCCAAATTTCCCAAAAAGGTGCGAGGCCTACACTGCAAACAGGCTGGGTCCTTAAGGGTGGATTAATGACTATTAAATCTACACCACACCACTTGGGGTCTAAAGGCTTTAAAAGAATCTGATCCATCCTATTGAGAGAGAGAAGCTTTTACATGGACGTCTATGTCAGACCCTTGATCCCATTGTTAGGAGTCCGTTGGTATCTCAGATGATGGATGGATATAAATTCCCGATTATATCTGGACAATGTAACTAAACGTTTCCCCATGAAAGTGAATCATTATGTACTGGGTTGGCACCTTGGACTGTGACATGACGGCAAGCCATTATCTGGATTGTTGAAAGACCATCCCATCTGTGTACCGCTGAGTAGATGCCTGATGCCACTGGTGGTTATTTTCCAGGACTTTCTTCCCACTTGTGCAAGCTATGATAGAGATCGTCTTTGTGTAACGATTATTGAATCATAATGAGTATATGAAATAAAAAATCGTATGTTAAAATTACATGGTGATTTGTAAGCTGCTTCGCTGTGTTCAAGTAGGGGAAAATTTTCCATATTTTCGAGTCGTAACATACAGATGTTTTATATGATGGGTACATTGTTTGTAAGACTTGTAGGTTTAAGTACACAGTCTCTAAGTGGTCTAATCTAGAAAAATCATACTTCAGATCATCCTCCATGATTGAGCTTGTAAGAAAGACCACATACGGGGAAGAAGTGTCGAATTGTACCAAAAGTTAAACATCAACAACTGTAATTCTTCGCGTCCAGAAGGACGACCCATAGACATTCAGTTATGAAAAAAACTATATGTCTTCAACCAAGCGACCATAAAACACGTTGGATACCAACGCAGCTAGACATTCCATCCCTTAATGGGTACAAAATGGGGCACTTATTACCTATCTGACGAAGTTCCCCAAAAGTGCATTGTCTGAAGACGAGATAGCACTGTGCCGACTATTTCACTAAGATGTGCACCCCAATATATGAAATGTGTCGGCTTTCCCGTTCAGGTCCGTTGGAGTTTCACTCCTTCTCGGTGCAGGTAGTGGCATTGTCTGCGACACACAATGTGATTTGTGAAATCCCACGCTCCAGTACGTATCAGTCGGAATCGTCCGATGGCCGACCCCACGATTTAGTCGCATGAGAAGCAGCGCAGCCGAGCGCAAATATCCGATCGTTGTGCGCCAAAAAATGCCGGACAGACCCCTGTTTTAATACCTGTCCAAGCCAGAGCAAACCCGATACGAGAAAAAATGGTTGAAAGTCCGAGGAAAAGGTGCGGCGCGCAGCCTTTAGTAAAGTAAGCTCATGGGATGCATCTCTCATACCTCCAGGATGAAGACAACGTCTAGTTTCACTATGTAATGACACTTTTAGTACGCGATCCAAGGTGTTAGTCTGGAAAGGTCATCAGTAAACAGACATGGTTGCCAGCTTAGATATATTTGTATCAAATATTCATAAGAGTTTTGACTCTTGCTTGGACCAACACAATAGGTCTTTATGGTACACACCTCAGCATACTGCAATGGAGTAACAAAATGGGAGACCATGTTTCACTTATCATGCATACATTTGGGTCTGAATTCATTTTATAAACCATGTCACGCTTTTAGACAAATTGGTTAGTTGCCATGATGTACAATCCCCCCCTTTTCAGTTACCAGGTGTGATGGTAGCTAGATATGGGAGACTGAAAAGACCTGGCTTTAGGTGTAGTTTTGTAAACGGAGGATACGATATATAAGAGACTGAAGGAAATTACGTATTATTGACTTCTCATACTTGACGAAATTTAGCAAACCACCAACCATATATACAAGGATGAAAGTATATAAAGATTATTGCCCGTGAGTGCATCAATGATGGATCAGTGGTATCACTTATGTAGCTTTCATTTACCCACAATGGAGCTAGAGGGATAGAGGAGTCTGAACAAGAATAGACGGTAGTGTAGAGAGGAAGAAGAGAGTTGGGTAGTAAAGAGGACCAGTCAGGGGGACAGTAGAGGTCTAGAAGGAGGAGTATGGAGGGAGAGCTAGCAGAAGGGAGAGATAGAGGAGTCTGAACAAGGACAATAGTGAGTCTCAGGAAGACAGAATGACGAGGAGGAGTCTGGAGGAGCTCAGAAAGTGTTTCAAAAGAGGAAGAGTTGTGGGAGGTTCATACGGGGGTTTTGAGGGAGACACAAAGGGTGCGATTTATCTTACCGGTCCAAAGCATCTAGCGGAGCGCCGTCTCCCTGCTGTGGATTCGGGGTCCGGCGGGGGACACGAGTGGTATTTAATAAGGCGTTCCTCTGACGTCCAACAGAGTGGCGTGCTGCTGATTAAAAGCAATCGGCCATTCTAGTGAAGGTCATGAAGCTCCGCGGCACATGTTTTGTTTTAAATGCGGCGGTTTCCGGCAATCGTCGGGTTTTCTTGTCGGCCACGACCCAGATATTGTCAGCGTGCAAGCCAGCACCGCTTGCGCCAAAATCGATCCTGTGCGCACACAATCCCGGGGCAATGCATGGGAAATCGCGGACAAATTGGACATATATTTTTCGGGTAAACGTCCGGGAAAACGCGAACAATAGGGCCCGTTAGTAAATGACCCCAGAGTGTTCTGGAAGAGGATTGAGAGCAGTCATAAGGCGAGACAGGAGATCTGGAAAAGGACATTAGGGCGCAGGTGTGAGTGGGGGAGCACTGGAGTCTGGGTCAAGTCCCCACACAGCAAACATATGTAAGTAGTTGTAGTTCTCCGTGTTGTGTGGGTTTACTCCGGTGCCTCCAGTTCACTTTCAACTCCAAACAATGGTACGGATGATTAGATGGTGAGCCCCATGTTTACAGGATCAATTGGAAAAACTTGGCAGCGCCGCGAAAAACTGTAGGCGCTATATATATTATAAAGAATTATTATAGGTGGATCGACAGAGGAGAACTGGGGAGAAACAGAGGTGTCTGAGGGGACAAAGGGGAGTTCTCTAGAGAGATAGAGAGAGGAAGACAAATGTGTTCGAAGGGAAGACAAAAAAGTTGCGAGTCAGATGAGGTATTAGAAGAATAACCATGTCACCACCAAGATAATTTTCTTTTTTTTCTCTAGAAATCCAAGATACGCTCCATCTGGGAAACAAGCTAAAAAATGCGATGATACGTGACGAGCGGGTGGTTCGGGAATGCACGCACGTGATTTCCAGTTCTTACACAATAGTTGTCCAGTAAGACTTGTATGACTGGTTCATGGACCTCAACCAATCACAATTTGATTTGATGAGTGAAAATTTTTTTACATTTGTTAAAAATGGGTCATCTTGATTAATACGTCAACAACTTTGGAAGGACATGATGTCAACAAGCTGGGATCTCCAATTTACATTAACCCCTTAGCGCTCCGCGCCGTAGCTGTACTGCGCAGCTTCCGACGATTAGCGCTCAGCGCAGTACAGCTACTGCGCGAGCGCATACTATTTTAGAATTGTCACCACGTCGCGAGACGTGGTGACAGCGGGCTGAGATTTGGGTGACAGAGGCAGGAGGAGTTCCTGTCTCTGTCACCCGACCCGTGTAGTTTAGTGCACATTATTTTTTGTGTGTGCTATCTGTGCGGCTTGTCCGTGTAGTTTGGTGTGCATTATATTTTTTTTTTTGTGTGTCTGCTAGACGGTTTATCCGTGTAGTTTGGTGCACATTATCTAATTTTTCTAGTTCTATATTTTTTTTGTGTGCAATGTCTCAGAAGACGTACACCGTGTTGGAGGCATATAACATGCTTGCCTCTGACACCGAGTCAGCTAGTGGGGATGATGGTCCCTTTTACTTATCATCATCCTCCTGCTCATCTGCCAGTGACCTGGAAGGACCCCCAAGAAGGCGCCGTAGGGTTCCAGGGACTTCTGCAGGAGAAGTGCCTGGGACTTCTGCAGGAGAAGTGCCTGGGACTTCTGCAGGAGAAGTGCCTGGGACTTCTGCAGGAGAAGTGCCTGGGACTTCTGCAGGCGAAGTGCCTGGGACTTCTGCAGGAGAAGTGCCTGGGACTTCTGCAGG
>WNYA01000497.1:36491-90263 GCA_019512145.1 Engystomops pustulosus | reverse complement strand
CCTGGGACTTCTGCAGGAGAAGTGCCTGGGACTTCTGCAGGAGAAGTTTCTGGGACTTCTGCAGGAGAAGCGTCTGGGGCTTCCACTGACCCCACATGGGTAGCCCCAGATAATTATACCCCTCAGGTCCCTGACTTTACGGGCCATCCTGGAATTAACTTTGACACGACAGGGCTCAGAGCTGTGGACTTTTTTAAGTTTTTTTTTGATGAGGAGCTGCTGAATATTATTATATTTCAGACAAATCTCTACGCTGCACAACATATTGCCCAAAACCCCACATCCTTTTATGCACAACCCTACAGGTGGACCCCTGTCACTGCAGCAGAGATGCACAAGTATTGGGGCATAATACTCCTCATGGGGATAGTAAAGAAGCCTTCAATCAGGGACTACTGGAGCACAGACATACTGTACCACACCCCCATGTTCCGCATGGCAATGAGCAGGATGCGCTTTGAAGCCATCCATAAGTTTTTGCACTACACTGACAACACACAGTGCCCACCCAGAGGTGACCCCAGTTATGATCGGTTATTTAAGGTCAGGCCCATATTAGATCATTTTAGTGCCAAGTTTGCCCAGGCATATACCCCCGCCAAACATGTGAGCATAGACGAGTCCCTGGTACAATTCAAAGGGAGACTTCACTTCCGCCAGTACCTGCCCAATAAGAGGGCAAGGTATGGTGTGAAGATGTATAAGCTGTGCGAAAGTTCATCAGGGTACACATACAAGTTCAGGGTATATGAAGGGAAGGACTCCACTATAGTGCCCCCAGAATGCCCCCCCTTCCTGGGTGTTACAGGGAAGATAGTGTGGGATTTAGTGCACCCACTGCTGGACCAGGGCTACCACCTCTACCTGGACAATTTCTACACGAGCACCACCCTGTTCAAGTGCCTCACTTCCAGAAATACTGCGGCATGCGGCACTGTACGCAGAAATCAGAGAGGTCTCCCTAAGTCGCTGCTTGGGCAAAAACTTAAAAGGCACGAAAGCAGGGCACTATGCAGCGACTCTGTATTGTGTGTTAAGTACAAGGACAAGAGAGAGGTCCTTGTATTAACCACAATACATGAGCACACCACCACCCCTGTCCCAGTACGAGGTGCCAGTACAGAAACCCCCAAGCCAGACTGTATTTTAGATTACAATAAATACATGGGAGGGGTGGACTTGTCTGACCAGGTGCTTCAGCCGTACAATGCCATGCGGAAGTCGAGGGTGTGGTACAAGAAGCTGGCCGTGCACATCATGCAGATGGCATTGTATAATGCTTATGTGCTGCATCGATATGCCGGCCAGAGGGGAACTTTCCTGGAATTTCAAGAGGTGGTAATAAAGTACTTTCTTTTTGGAGACCAGGAAGGGGGGAGTGCTAGCACATCTGGAAGTGAGGCCCCATCACGTATTGTACCAGGGCAGCACTTTCCAGGAGTAGTTCCCCAAACAGCCAGCAAGGGAAGGTCACAAAAGAGGTGCAGGGTGTGCTCCAAAAATGGCATTAGGAAGGACACCATTCATCACTGTGAGACATGCCCAGAAAAACCAGGGTTATGTATGAAAGATTGCTTCCGAATTTATCATACATCCCTGGATTTTTAGAGTACCCTGTTGTTACCTTGACGCACAGCTTATACATCATGCCGCATGCCGCACCTTCCCTTCTAAGCCCTGCCATGTGCCCAGCCTGTAGATTACTGCCCCGTATGCTTTACCCGGGAAAACATGCATCATGATTTTTAGGGTGTTTGTCTCCCATGGCAGCAGCTGGGCACAAAATGACATAATGGATATTTTTTACTATGCACTATCCATTATGCACTTTTTCAGGGGTCCACCTGTGGGGTTAAAATGCTAACTATACCCCTAGATTAATTCATGGAGGGGTGTAGTTTCCAAAATAGGGTCAGTTCTTAGGGGTTTCTACTGTACTGGCCCCTATTGGCATCTACAAATCTTTCATGATGCCAAAAAGAAAAAAAAAATGTACAATGTCTGTGCTCCAACATGTTATTCCCTTTTGAGCCCTGCCGTGTCTCCATTCTACAGATTATTGCCTCCTATGGGGTATTGCCCTAACCGGGGTTACCCGCAGAATGATCTTTGATGTGTTTTTCCCCAGTGGCATGATTTGGGCAAAATACTTTTGTCACTTCAATGGCATATTTGATAAATTGCAATAGAATTGTTTCTCTGCACTACTCACTTTGTATTACATTTGAGCCAGCACCTTAGGGGTTAAAATGCTCATACAAGCCTACATACATTCTTTGAGGGGTGCCCTTTCCAAAATAGGTTCACTACTTGGGGGTTTCTATTGTACTGGTACCTCGGGGGTACCCCCCATTACCAATCTAGTGAAAACGAAGCTTGAAAACCTAAATTGTGCTTCTTTATTCCTGACCCCTGCCGTGTGCCCAGTCTGTAAATTATTGGCACATGTGTGGTATTGCTGTACTCGGGACAACCCACAGAATGATTTTTGGGGTGTTTGTCTAAAGTGGCATGGGTTGGGCACAATATATGACGCACTAAAATGACATTTTTGAGATAAAAACGCAATTTTTACTCTGCAATAGTAAAGAAGCCTTCAATCAGGGACTACTGGAGCACAGATATACTCTACCACACCCCCATGTTCCGCATGGCAATGAGCAGGATGCGCTTTGAAGCCATCCATAAGTTTTTGCACTACACTGACAACACACAGTGCCCACCCAAAGGTGACCCCAGTTTTGATCGGTTATTTAAGATCAGGCCCATATTAGATCATTTTAGTGCCAAGTTTGTCCAGGCATATACCCCCGCCAAACATGTGAGCATAGACGAGTCCCTGGTACAATTCAAAGGGAGACTTCAATTCCGCCAGTACCTGCCCAATAAGAGGGCAAGGTGTGGTGTGAAGATGTATAAGCTGTGCGAAAGTTCAACAGGGTATACCTACAAGTTCAGGGTATATGAAGGGAAGGACTCCACTATAGTGCCCCCAGAATGCCCCCCCTTCCTGGGTGTTACAGGGAAGATAGTGTGGGATTTAGTGCACCCACTGCAGGACCAGGGCTACCACCTCTACCTGGACAATTTCTACACCAGCACCACCCTGTTCAAGTGCCTCTCTTCCAGAAATACTGCGGCATGCGGCACTGTACGCAGAAATCAGAGAGGTCTACCTAAGTCGCTGCTTGGGAAAAAGGCACAAAAGCAGGGCACTATGCAGCGACTCTGTATTGTGTGTTAAGTACAAGGACAAGAGAGAGGTCCTTGTATTAACCACAATACATGAGCACACCACCACCCCTGTCCCAGTACGAGGTACCAGTACAGAAACCCCCAAGCCGGACTGTATTTTAGATTTTAACAAATACATGGGAGGGGTGGACTTGTCTGACTAGGTGCTTCAGCCGTACAATGCCATGCGGAAGTTGAGGGTGTGGTACAAGAAGCTGGCCGTGCACATCATGCAGATGGCATTGTATAATGCTTATGTGCTGCATCGATATGCCGGCCAGAGGGGAACTTTCCTGGAATTTCGAGAGGTGGTAATAAAGTACTTTCTTTTTGGAGACCAGGAAGGGGGGAGTGCTAGTACATCTGGAAGTGAGGCCACATCACGTATTGTACCAGGGCAGCACTTTCCAGGAGTAGTTCCCCAAACAGCCAGCAAGGGAAGGTCACAAAAGAGGTGCAGGGTGTGCTCCAAAAATGGCATTCAGAAGGACACCATTCATCACTGTGAGAAAAACTAGGGTTATGTATGAAAGATTGCTTCCGAATTTATCATACATCCCTGGACTTTTAGAGTACCCTGTTGTTACCCAGACGCACAGCTTATACATCATGTCGCACCTTCCCTTCTAAGCCCTGCCAGCCTGTAGATTACTGCCCCGTATGCTTTACCCGGGAAAACATGCATCATGATTTTTAGGGTGTTTGTCTCCCATGGCAGCAGCTGGGCACAAAATGACATAATGGATATTTTTTACTATGCATTAATCATTATGCACTTTTTCAGGGGTCCACCTGTGGGGTTAAAATGCTAACTATACCCCTAGATTAATTCATGGAGGGTTGTAGTTTCCAAAATAGGGTCAGTTCTTAGGGGTTTCTACTGTACTGGCCCCTATTGGCATCTACAAATCTTTCATGATGCCAAAAAGAAAAAAAAAAGTACAATGTCTGTGATCCAACAAGTTATTCCCTTTTGAGCCCTGCCGTGTCTCCATCCTACAGATTATTGCCTCCTATGGGGTATTGCCGTAACCGGGGTAACACGCAGAATGATTTTTGATGTTTTTTTCCACAGTGGCATCAGAGTTGGGCAAAATACTTTTGGCACTTCAATGGCATATTTGATAAATTGCAATACAATTGTTTCTCTGCACTACTCACTTTGTATTACATTTGAGCCAGCACCTTAGGGGTTAAAATACTCATACAAGCCTACATACATTCTTTGAGGGGTGCCCTTTCCAAAATGGGTTCACTACTTGGGGGTTTCTATTGTACTGGTACCTCGGGGGTACCCCCATTACCAATCTAGTGAAAACGGAGCTTGAAAACCTAAATTGTGCTTCTTTCTTCCTGACCCCTGCCGTGTGCCCAGCCTGTAAATTATTGGCACATGTGTGGTATTGCCGTACTCGGGACAACCCACAGAATGATTTTTGGGGTGTTTTTCTAAAGTGGCATGGGTTGGGCACAGTATATGAGGCACTAAAATAACATTTTTGAGATAAAAATGCAATTTACTTTGCATTCAATTTTGACCAGCGTGTTGGGGGTTAAAATGCTCACCACAACCACCGATAAATTCTTTGAGGGGTCTAGTTTCCGACATTAACATTTTTGTCTATTGTACTTTTACTTCAGGGGCTCTTCAATTACACTGGCACCACAAAATATTTGCAGCCAAATTGGCAAACCTAAATTGTGCTTCTTTATTCCTGACCCCTGCCGTGTGCCCAGCCTGTAAATTATTGGCACATGTGTGGTATTGCCGTACTAGGACAAAGAGGCGAACGGAACTACGAAGAGGGAGCCATGTGCCTTGCAGCTAACATATTGGACTTGCCTGCTGACTACATAGTGGAGGCACTGCCTGGCACTACCTATGGGAGCTTTCTAACTGGCTTACAGATGGGAGGCATTGCTACGGGCTCCTATGCAGCATGTACACTACCATATGACTATTCGGGCTGGCTAAGATACGGGAGAATTGCGGTGGCTATATACTGGGAGAAGGTGCTTGCTGGCTATCATGGAGCCTGGTCTGGGCGGCTATATACTTGAGCATGTGCGTGACTGCTAAATCGTGGGAGGCATTGCTGGCTATATCTACGGGAGGCATGGTGCTGGCTGCTATACAGTGGGAGCAGGGTCCTGGGCATGCATATACTGTTGACAGGGGGCTGGCTACAGATCGAGGGCGGGCAGGTAGTCTCTATACTGGGGGGGGAAGTGGTCCTATATACTGGGGCATAAGCTTGCAAGTATACTAATAGGCATGATGCTGTTTTATAAAACGGGTAGGGCAGGGGCTTTGCCTAGCTAGATGAATGGGGGGCAGTAGCTAGCTGGCTATACCAGGTGGGCAAGATAGCTGGCTATATACTGGGTGGCTGTGACCATAACCTTTGCCCACCCTAATCAAATACTCAGTGGTCATATGTTCATCCTAGTTGGTTGTGTTAAATTAGGTTACCCGGCGTATACTAAGGTCACCTTATACTGCCCACGTGTAGATACAGTACAACCTCACATACGCTCCTTAGATCCTGTTGAAAGGATCGTATGATTGCACATTGAGATAGCCGTTTGTAGTCATGGTAGGTAATACTATATGGCACACATATTTTTGCTCATGAGAATCTATTAATACTTAATTCCTTTGTAATGGAGGCCTATGGGTAGATTTGATTTCCTACAGAAGTTTTAACCCGTAAATACCAAAGTAAACTCCAAGCATAATTAAACAAGGTTAATCCAGGGGAAAATTAGTAAAGTTATACCACCCCACATATATTGAAAACCCCAGTCCTTTATGCCATACCCACTCATAGGGTCTAAAAACTGCAATAAAAAGGGTCGCTTTTATAAAAAAAACGAAATGCAATGACGGTTTGGCTTTCAGTGTATATCTAATTATAACTGGAACAAATATACATACCTAGGCAGGTCTTTCCACCCAGATGCATTACAACTTAAGGACAGCCGCATGGATGACCATGATCAGTGACCTCACATGTTGTGGACACCCCGCATTTCCATATTACAGGTCATTATTATGTACAACACATACAAGTTCATACTTAGAAAAATTTAAAAGTGTTGTAATCAGGCTTACACCAAGAGTTGAAAATATTTAGCAATCAGACCATGTCTAATTAAAATGCTACAACATAGATTTAACCGTTGGCCAACATAACATTGCCAGAAGTAGCCTTAAAGGGAACCTACCACCATAGGATCTACATATAAAAGTAGATCCATGTAGGTCATCGATAGGACGGAGGATACCTTTTTTAAGGGCTGATCCTTCATGTCGCTCGCAATTTCGACTAACTTTTAATTCCTTAATATGTAAAGTTTGTTGAACGAGGCTTCTATGGGGCTGAGTTGCCAGATCTGAGGCTACCGGCGTGGCCTACTCCCGCCCCAGTACCGTCTTTGACCTGCAACCATGACTTCGGCGGCGGCGCCCTCGCCCGAAAAACCGCTGTCCATCTGCATGTCAAACAGCAGGGCCTGCGGCTGTGCTATCCCTGCCCCACAACTGGAGCCGTGGCCTGCCATTCTTCGCATGCATGTGACTAGGCGCTAGCCAAAAGAACTGCGCGCTGAAGACCATCTGGTAGGAGGGTCAAAGAACACTGGGCGTGGAATAGCCACGCCGTGTGATCCTCAACTTCCGGCTACTCCACGCCCAGTAGCCTCTTTACAATTTACATATTAAGGAATTAAAGCGATAAATATTGCAAGACATAGGTTGCCCGTGAAGGGACTATCCGCACGGCCTATAGATCACCTACCAGTTACCCACCCATCTATCTACCTTTAAGGTAAAAGCCGAGGGGTAGTTCCCGTTAAGGATCTGTTGGGGACAACTTGGACATCAAAAGAGAGTGATTAACGGTGTATTTAGTTATTTCATCACGTGTAATTATCACATGAAGGGGACCAGTAAAAACAGGACCAAAAAGGGGAAACAACATACAGGGGCCACCCGTCATCAAGAAAAGAATATAATACCAAAAGTTATAAGTGCTACAGGGTGCTTCAAGCACTTAAATATAAAGGGCGGAGTAAATACACACCGCACGGCCCTTTAGTAGTCACCGGTGCCACGGCTTAGTAACACCTAATTTCCACACTAATCATCCAATCCGTGCTGCAACGCAGTGGCATGTAGGGCATGTAACAGGGTCAGACCAATCTCCTGCATTCACCCAAGCATCATTATGGGGAAGAAGGGGAGCGAGAGGTGGCCATTTGAACGTGCATGGTGTGTTGGTGCCAAAAGGGCTGGGCGGAGTATTTCAAACTGCGAGCGACTGGGATTTTTCATCACGCACAACCATCTCTAGGGTTTACAGAGAATGGTCCTAAAAAGAAAACATCCAGTGCGCGGCTTCGGGGCGGAAAACATGTTGATGCCAAGGTCAGAGGAGAATTGGGCAGACGGTTTCAACTGATAGAAAGCAATATTGACTCAAAGTTCGCCCCGTATACAGCCAAGGTAGGCAAGAAGACAATCTCGGGACGCACAGGAAACTTCGACTTTGGGAAGCAGATGCTACAGCAGCAAAGACCCACACCGGGTGCCACTCCTTCAGCTAAGAACCGGAAACGAGGCTAACATTTGCACAATCTCATCGAAGTTGGACAGTAAAGATTGGAAAACGTTACTGTCTGTGAGTCGCGATTCTGCTGCACATTCAGAATGGTAGTGGCAAAGTTGCGTCAACAACATGAAGCATGGATTCCATCCTCCTTGTATTAAACCGTTCAGGCGTGGGGGTGGTGTCCTGGGGTGGGGAAAATTTCTTGACACTCTTTGTGCCCCTTGGTCCAATTGAGGCTCGTTGCAACGCCACAACCTACCTAAGTATTGTTGCTGACCATGTCCATCCTTTATACACAATGTACCCAACATCGCGGGATGGGCTACTTTCAGCATGATAATGCGCCATGTCGAAAGCTGGAACTCATCTCAGACGGTTCGTCGTCTTGACAGGACCAAGGAGTTCACGTACGCAAATGGGCCTCCAAAGCATCAGATCCAATCACTAGAGCAGCTTTGGGATATGTGGAACGGGAGATTCGCATCATGCTGTGCAGCGACAATCTGCGCAACTGTGTTGGCCATCATGTCAATATGGTACGCCAATGTTGGGGAAGCTACAGCACCTGTTGAATTCTATGCCACGAAAAATTGAGCAGGTCTGAAGCAAAAGGGGTCCAACCCTTCCTCTAGCAGTGTAACCCTAATAAGTGGCGGTGAGTGTATAATAAAATATCATCTCCGCAACTTTGGTTATAAATAATTCAATAAGGTGCCTCATAGCCTTATACTTCGTGTGTTGCTGTCCCAACCATGCCTTGCTACTATATTCAATAGTTTCAAAATAGAACCCATTAAGTACATATCCAAAGCTGGAGGAAAGAAACGCACAGCAAGGGAATGGTAAACATTATAAGTCCGGCACAAGCCTATTTCAAAAGGCAGAGACTCAGCACAAAATCAACATAATACTCTAGTAGTCTATGAGTAATAGTCTAATAGTAGAAGGGGCTACTCCACGCCCCAGTAGCCTCTGTAAAGAATTTACATTTAAGGATTAAAATTTAGTAAAAATATGCAAGGACATGAGCTTAGCCCTGTAAAGGGCTATCCTTGTGCACGTTCCTATAGATGCACCTACCACCCACTACCGTTATAGTAGTCCGTGGTGGTAGGGTCCCTTTTAAGGATATTGTTTTGGCCAACTGTTTACAAAACCAAGAATCGTGATTACGTTGTATATAGTTAAATTCATCACTTTAAAAAAATCAAAATGAAGGGGATCATTAAATAATATACAAAAGGGAAAAAACATACAGGGACAATTCATCAAGAAAATCATATAAGACAAAGCTATAGGTGCTACAGGATGCGTCAATCACTTAAGAAATAAAATTGCTGAGGTAATATATAGAAATATAATAGTCTACTTAACTTTGGTTAGAAGAGTGCCTCATAGCTTATACTTTCTGTATTTCTGTCCCATATCATTCCGCTACGTATATTCCATATTTCAAAAGAATAACCAAGAATCCAGAAGCTGAGGAAGAAACCACAGCAGGGAATTGATTAAAACATTTATATCTGGCACAAACCATAGTGTCAAAGGCTAATCACAGCACAAATCAACATAATAACTCTAGGATCTATGTAATAGTCTAATATATAAGTGTCCAAACAGAGGATTCCGCAAGTAATAGCCCAAATAAAACAGTCAAATCCAACCCACAGCCACAGGGAGAAAAGCATCCATCAAGTACCCCATGTCAAACAACACATACAGAAGTGAATATTGCACAGGAATAAAGAGACGAGTAATGATTGATAGGAGGAGGAGGGGGGGGGGTGGGAGAATGGGAATAATTAGGACAACGACAGATAGTCTGTACATGATAGTAAGAGTCATGGTCCATAACAGACAATTCAGAGAGTTAAAACAAGGTATAGCAATCTAGTTTTGTAAAGCAGATTATGTATACCAAGAGGGTTCCACCATGTACTAGGGAAGGTGGGACAGAAGCAGCAAAATTGGTGAGAGGGGCACACAGGGCCAGCTCCAGTTAAGTAGGGCCCTGAGCAACAAACCTAAGTGGCCCCCTTTCAGAAAACTCATACTCCCCGCACCCCACTGGGTCCCCAGTGAGACCACACTTGTCCCTGCCCCCGCCCCACATAGCCACACTGTCACCTCCCCCCCAGAGCAACACTGTCACCCCCCCCCGCCCGGAGCTAACACTGCCTACCCCCAAAAAATTTTACCCCCCCCAACGCTGTTCCCCCCTACGGAACCCCCCCCCCTTCCCATAAGCACACTTGCCCCACCCCTTCCCCAGAAGGCACACTTATCCCCCCCCTTCCCCATAAGGCACACTTGCCGACCTCCTTCACCATAATGCCCCCCGCCCCCCCCCACTCGGAAACCAAAAAATAAAATCCTCATCTTTCCGCATTCCCCAAGCCGCGCCGCGCGGCCATCTTACTTCTTATGTGACATCATCACGGCTCCGGCTTCGAGCCGTCTCTCCCTGCTTCGGCGGAACGAGGAAAGGTGGTTTTGGGATTCTGCCTTCCTATGCTGTGCTCTCCGACGAGTGCAGCATAGAGACAGTAACTACACAAGCCGAAAAGTACCATTTGTACCTGTTTTAAAGCGACACTGGTACAATTGATCCGGGAGCCGATGGCTTTTTGAGCTCCAGTGGCACCTTCCGCCACACCGCGGTCCCCAGCACTTTGCCTGGTAAGCTGGGTGCTGCGCCAGGCCTGGGGACACATTGCAAATAGCTGCAAAAGATTTACTCCTCAGAGATCACCAAGCCATTCAGCAACATCATAAATAACTGCAATTGGGCCATGGGCTGCCTCAGACGTTTGCATTGCCAAGGTTTGGTTTTTTTACACAATGATTTGCCTGCAAGTGACCATCAATATTTTTTGCATGATAAAAAACTCTGCAGCCGAAAGTTGTTTTACCACAGGAATTTTCCTGATTGTGTGTATGAATTGCGATCAATCTCATTCACTACAATAACTACTGATCAATGCCTGCAAATTTTCTGATTGGCCAAGTCGCAATACATGGGTGGTATACCTCTAATAACCTGCGGATTTGTTGCATAACACTTGTGTGTACACATCTGCAAGCAGTATACCATAGCCATAGTGTTCAATTTTATGACCATAATCCCTTAACAGGTTGTGGGAACATATAGAACGTATCTACCGTACTTTGGGCGTATAAGAACGACCCCCCTACGTTCCTTTAATATAGAGTTTAGATAAATTTGCCGTGTAAAGACCACCCTTTTCCAACGAACAAAACAACCGGTAAAACTTAAAATTATGCCCCCCTCCCAGAAGCCATAATTTAATGTCCTGCCCGCCCTCAGTCCCATATAATGTCCTGGCCCCCCCCCCAGCATCTATCATTAATTGACCTGCCCCATCAGCTATAATTAATGTCCGGGCCCCCATAGCCTATAAATTAATGTCCTGCCCCCAAGGAGCTATAATGATGTCCTGACCCCCAGTAGCTATAATTACTGTCCCTGGGCCCCCCCCTCAGTCGATATTACTGTCCTGCCCCCTAGAGCCAACTTATTCATGCCCCCCCATAGCTATAATTTACTGTCCCTGTGCCCCCCCAGTAGCATAAATAATGTCCCCCCCACGACACCCGGCCTATATCTTTAAATCTAAATAAAAAAACATAATTCTCACCTTACCCACTCCTCTTCGTGCTGCCGCTCCATCAGGGATCCGGCGTCTGGCGTGGGCGTCACATAGCCTGCTTCAGCGAAGTGATGGGTGCGACGGCGGGTAAGTAGTGTGGGAGGTGGGTGGGAAACGGGGCTGATCGGGGGCCCGTTCTAATTTTGAATTATGACAGCTCCAGCCCCTCCCTGATCCAGCGCACGGACCAGATGCGAACAGTCCGTGCACTGTAAACAGCAGCCCGCCTGTCACAAGTCCAAACATCTGCCCCGCTGTGCTGCGGCCGATTATCAGTGCAGCGCAGGTGTCAGTGCGGGCCTCTGACTGAACCGGCAGCGGAGCTTCGTGGATCGCGGAAAGGTGAGAAACATTACCGGCGTATAGACACCCAGACCAGACAGAAGATTTTTCAGTCTTCAAAAAGTCGTCTTTACGCCGGAAGATACAGGTACCAATTGTTAACCACCCTCGTAGTTTTAACAACCTTGTCCACTTTACTAAGGGGCTGTGATCCAGTTTCTTTTCATCAGTCCAACTGCTTGCACTTGGTATTTAAACAGGTTCCTCCATGCCCCCCGATTTGTGTCACACCAACTATGGTGCAACTATTCGACTGGGCAGTCCAGTGCTCATCGGACCATTGCGCCACAGTTATCTGCAAAGTCTGATAAAAAGGTGTCGCACGACTATGTTTTAAAGGGGCACCAAAAAAATGGGGCACATGGTATGCAATGGGTGCCAATTATGAAGAACTTGAGCCCGAATCCAAATCTGCACACTCTGCTCACACTTATTTAGCAAATGTGGCGATTGACTCAAGTGTAGCAGACAAACCGTGGCCAGCAGAGGGGTTGGTCAGGACCGCCACTAGTGGGAATGCAGGCCGGTATTTCAAAAATAAAAATAGATATCAATAGAAATGAATGATGAAGCATCATGATGCAATACCAATGAGATGTTTCCAGCAACCTCCCTCATTCGACTCTATAACATAGCAGTCTGTAGAAAAAGGACAATAGTAAAATCTATCAGCCCCCTCTTCTCTTTAAACATGGCTACCAGTACATTTCTGCAATATCCTCTCGCCTCCTGCTCTATACATGCTGGGCTAAGAGAGAACTATGTAGCATCTCCTAAGCTCAATCTTCTTAGTATCAAGCTGCCTGCAAGAGGGCAAACATTCTGGCCCTCTGTTTTCTATAATATACTGCCTACAATGTTTTTTTTACTGTGGAGATTCTCTATATGTCATCTGCTGCATGGGATGGGGGTTTGCAGTCCTCCTAATGGGGTCACCAACTCTGGTAGAGATCAGTGAATCTACACAGTACCGGACTCCTTGTGCGCCATGATGCAGCATATTTATCCAATTGTGACCTGTATAGGGTCTCTATTCCCACCTTGGTTACATGATGGGGCTTTCCTTCGTCATTCTTCTGTTACTCATTGCATAAAAAAAAAAAAAAAAAAAAAAAAAAAAAAAAAAAGCTGCAGCACTATTTCGCATTTACGAGGACAGGAAGGAAACAAGTAACACCAGCACTTTTTCGTTACACTCTTCTGTTAAGAGAGAATCACGAAACATACGGGAAGATGAACCAAAACAAGCGCGGCTGTCACCTCCATTCCCCATATAGTGCTTGGATTTGTGTGGCTTTCCACTTTGCGCCCCAAATGACAAGTGTCACTTTATCTTTCCCGAGTTAAATGCAGAGAAAACAGTTATTATATTTGATAGATCGGCATTTTTCTGAAGCGGCAATACCTACCGAGTTTTAATGATTTTTTAACGGTTTATTTAATCAGTTCTAGGGAAAGGGGGTGAAATGATAAAATGTTTTAGTTTGTCTATTATCATTTTTAAAACTGTTTTATATTTAACCATTTTCACACCAACAGTCACCTAAGGTCCTGTAATAAACCCTAGTTGTCTGATCATCCTATCATTACTTCCATAACTACGTAGCACAAGGGTATGAAAGGGTTAAAATGAGACATAAGTCCCCGAGGCTGTCTGGCCTGGATTTTTTCCGCTCCCCGATTAAGTCAGCATGAGCGACGATCCTCGGCAAGATGACAGCCGTCGGCGATCGAGGACATAGCACCTGCTAGCTTCAACCGATCGTATGCAGCAAAGCTTACCGGCTTTGGGAAGGCCATCCAGGGAGCCCTATCCACTGCCCCTTGGACGCAAGGGGCACTTTCCGGTCCTACTAAATTAATGTGGCCACCTCATTTTTTTCTTACTACTTTGTTTAGCCATTGTAACAAATTCTATCAGTCTATTTAGTATGTACTTTCCGCTAAGTCTACCCTGAACTTCTGCACGATACCCCTGAGTTTCCCAGACCCCCATTATAGGCAAGAATGCCACGTTAAAACCTGTTGAGGTGAACCTTTTTCCGGTGCTAACTCTTGAGCTCATCAGAGAATGTCAAGAGTGGAGCAAAGCAGGAAAAGGCAAGCTACTTAAGAACCGAGAATTAGCCATTTTGCACACACGCCCGTTATATACTGCAATGTCCCTTTAACAACGTTGTCATTAGGAAGGCATTTTTCTATGTGTCACATTCGGGAATGACTGGCTGTGCGATTTTAAAATGCTTATTTTTTTTTTTTTTTTTTGTCCCGCATTTTTGGAATCATTTCAGTTTTTCATATAATGAATTCACATTAACCTGGCTCCCTTGCCAGCCCGGCATTGGCTAGTCCCAGGGCTGGGGCAGCTGCACCTGTGTAAGTCTCCTCTCCTTCACACTTAGGCAATCCCTCATCCCTACCTAGCTCCTGTCATGTGCATTGAGAGGCCAGGGGAGGGGAGTGTGTAGAGGAGAGGAATAATGTATCAGGCTGCAGCATCCAGTAATGGAGATAAACCTATTATAAACCCGAAATGATTCAGACTGCATTTTAAATCAACATAGCATAGTTATTGGCAACCTGTCTCCAGCTAGAACTTACATTCCTGGTTGACAGTTTGGCTTATTTCACACACCATTACAGCACAAAACATACAGTAACATACATGCTGTGCATCACACAGTATTTCTCAAACATACATACCAACAATGACAGTCTTATCCATGCATAAGGGAATCCAGCTGGCAGAAGCTATCTGGCAGAACAAAGGGCTTTGTTTTTCAACATTATCTCTGCCTCCTCCTGCTCACCCACCCGCTCCTCTCTTCTCTCGGACTGCTGCTTCGTGTAACGGATGAGGTAAGAGTGCATGGGCTGTGGGCACACGACATTTGGGTCATCGCCCACTATCAACGGGACTATGGGAGCCCAGGCCCTTCTCCTGGTCCAGGCACATAACACAGCCCGATCCACCCCCTATAGTGGGCCCTAGGAATGGTCACATGGAGCTTAACGGAAAATGCCCCAGGTGAGTAAGTATGGCTCTGATGTGTTGAGCCTGCCCTGTTGGTCCAGATCAAGGACTTGCAGATTTGCAACATTTCATAAATAGAACATTGTGCTCACCACCCACTAGAGACCCAAAAGTAACAGATTCGTTCATGTTTCAGAGTGTATAGTGCTTGCATCCACATATAACACCCAGCACACAAATACCTTCGGTTATGGTCTACTTTTAGCATCCTCTGAGGTTTGTTGTTTTCTTGTTTCTTTCTTTCATTAGGGATATTTTTCAGCTAGCACTTTATAAAGTGATTGTTAATCCGGTTTGTGTCCTACTTAACCCCCTAGCCGCGTCCCACTCCGTAGCTGTACTGCGCAGCTTCCTTCCAGATTACGCTCAGCGCCGTCCAGCTACGGCGCGAGCGCATACTATTTTAGAATGGACACCATGTCGCGAGTACTTGGTGACATCGAAACGAGATTTTGGGTGACAGAGGCAGGAGTTCCTGTCTCCGTCACCCGACCAATCAATCGATCCCGCCGCCGATCGCCGTTAACGGCCAGTCCAAACCTGACTGGCCAATTACAGCGATTGAGGCTAAAAAACGTGCTTTTATCCCTTTCCTCTCCTCCAAGCGCAACCATTTTGGATTGGTATCGCTGGGAAGGACAAGAGCGTACTGTTTGTTGCACCAAAACACTTTACACTATAATAGTGTTCCTGATCCTTAGCTGATCCCTATTTGTACCCTACAAATCCGATCCATCTCTTTTTTCCCTTTTCCTGTTATTTCCCGTGTGATCGCCTTGTGTGATCATACCACATGTCGTCCCATTTATTCCGTCTGTCCCTTCTTGAGCCCAAACGCACTTTCCTTGCGACTGTGTTAAGCGTTGTTCTCACTGCCTGGACGGCACTTTTCGTGCACCGTGTGAATAGCGCTGGCAACAGATCTTTAGCATCTTGCGGTAGTTTAGTTGGTCTTCGGGCAAGCTAGTGCATTTGTAACGCCTTTTTTGCGCGGTGCTACTAGGTGTTTTTTTTCGGTGCCTAGTAATATTTTTTTCCAGAGCGCCGTAGTGTACCCGTACTTAGCTATTTTTTTTGTGTGCCCATCTGTTGCGCTGGTCCCGTGTGGTTTGGGTATCATTAACTTTTTTTGTGTGCTATCTGTGCGGCTTGTCCGTGTAGTTTAATTCGCATTATTTTTTGTGTTGCCATCTGTGGCGGCTTGTCCGTGTGTTTGGTGCGCATATCTTTTTGGTTTTTTGTGTGCTATCTGTGCCTTGTCCGTGTAGTTTAGTGCACATTATTTTTCTTGTGTGCCCATCTCTGTGCGGCTTTGTCCGTGTAGTTTGGGTGCGCATTATTTTTTTTTTTTGTGTGCTATCTGTGCGGCTTGTCCGTGTATTTAGTGCCATTATTTTTTGTGCGTGCCATCTGTGCGGGCTTGTCCGTGTATTTGGTGCGCATTATCTTTTTTTTTTGTGTGCTATCTGTGCGGCTTGTCCGTGTAAGTTTAGTGCACATTATCTTTTGTGGTGTTCCATCTGTGCGGCTTTTCCTGTATTTTGGTGTGCCTTCATATTTTTTTTTTTGTGTGTTGCCTGCGAGATAGGTTTTAGCCGTGCAATGTGGTGCAACATATCTATTTTTCCTAGTTCTCTATTTTTTTTGTGTGCAATGTCTCAGAAGCGTACCCGTTTGGAGGCATATAACCTGCTTGCCTCTGACACCGATCAGCTCGTGGGGATGATGGGTCCCTTTTACCTATCATCATCCTCCTGCTCATCTTCCAGTTACCTGGAAGGACCCCCAGAAGCCGTAGGGTTCCAGGAACTTCTGCACGAAGAAGTGCCTGGGACTTCTGAAGGAGAAGTTTCTTCTGGGACTTCGCAGGAGAAGCGCCTGGCTTTCCACTACCCCACATGGAAGCCCCAGATAATTATACCCCTCAGGTCCCTGACTTTTGGGCCTCCTGGAATTAACTTTGACACTACAGGGCTCAGAGCTTGGACTTTTTTATTTTTTTTTTTATGAGGGGCAGCTGCT
This sequence comes from Engystomops pustulosus, assembly GCA_019512145.1. Lineage (NCBI taxonomy): Eukaryota > Metazoa > Chordata > Amphibia > Anura > Leptodactylidae > Engystomops > Engystomops pustulosus. Next base: position 73,347 of record WNYA01000497.1, on the reverse strand, counting down.
GACTCTTATTATTTTCAGACAAATCTCTCCGCTGCACAACATATTGCCCAAAACCCCACGTCCTTTATGCACAACCTTACAGATGGACCCCTGTCACTGCAGCAGAGCTGCACAAGTATTGGGGTCATAATACTTCACTCAGGACCTACTGAAGCTCAATAGACTTGTACTACCCCACCCCCATATTCGCATGGCAAGGACAGGAGTGCGCTTGAAAGCCTCCATAAGTTTTTGGCAAACTACAACTGACAAACACACAGTGGCCCACCCGAAGTGACCCCCAGTTAATGAATGTCGGTTATTTAAGGTCAGAGAGGATGCCCATAGTGAATCATTTTAGTGCAAATTTGGGCCCAGATATGCCCCCCGCCAATCTATGAGCATAGGCCGAGTCCCTGTACATTCAAAGGAGACTTCACTTTCCGACTTCCGCCATTACCCTGCCCAATAAGAGGCAAGGTCATGGTGTGAAGATGTATAAAAGCTGTGCGAAAGTTCACATCAAGGGTACACAGACAATTCCGGATACATGAAGGCAGGACTCCACTATAGTGCCCCCCACCACCAGAATGCCCCCCTTCCGGAGGTTAACAAGAGAAAAAGTGTGGGATTTAGGCACCCACTGCTGGACCCAGGCTACCCCTCTACCTAGCCAATTTCTACCCAGCACCAACCGGTTCAAGTCCCCACTTCCCAGAAATACTGTGCATGCGGGCCACTGTACGCAGAAAATCAAGAGGTCTCCCAAATCGCTGCTTGGGGCAACAGCTTAAAATCACGAAAGCAGGGCACTATGCGCGACTCTGTATTGTGTGTTCATCAAGGCAAGAGAGATGTCCTTGTATAAACCACAATACATGAGCACACCACCACCCCATCCACTACCCTGTCCATACGGACTAGGGCCATACAGAACCCCCAGCCAGAACTGTTTTTAGATCATAACAAATACATGGGAGGGTGACTTGTCTGACCCAGTCTTCAGCCGTAATGACAATGCCATGCGGAAGTCGAGGTGTGGCACAAATAAGCTGGGGACGTGCACATCATGGCGATGGATTGTATAAATGCTTAGTGCTGCGTCGATATGCCGGCCAGCGTGGAACTTTCCTGGAATTTCAAGAGGTGGTATAAAGTACTTTCTTGGAGACAGGAGGGAGGAGTGCTAGTACATCTGGAGTGAGGCCCCATCACGTATTGTACCCAAGGCAGCACTTTCCAGGAGTAGTTCCCCAAACAGCCAGCAAGAATGTCAAAAAGAGGTGCAGGGTTTTGCTCCAAAAATGGCATTCGGAAAGGACGGACAAAAAAAAACCAATGGCATCACTGTGAGACATGCCCAGAAAACCAGGTGTATATATAAAGATTGGCTTCCGAATTTATCATACAATCCCTGGTTTTTAGATGTACCTGTTGTTACCACTGACGGCACCGCTTATCATCATGCCGCATGCCCACCTTCCCTTCTAAGCCCTGCCATGGGCCCAGCCAGTAGATTACTGTCCCGTACGCTTTACTAACCCGGGAAAACATGCATTCATGAGTTTAGCGGTTGGTCTCCCATGCAGCAGCTGGGCACAAAATGACCATAATGGATAGTTTTTACTAGCAACTATCCATTGTGCACCGTTTTTCAGGGGTCCACCTGTGGGGGTTAAAAAAAGCGAACGTATAAAAATACCCCTAGATTAATTCATGGAGGGGTGCATTTCCCCAAATAAGTCCGTTCTTAGGGGTTCCGACTGTACTGGGCCCCTATTGGCATCTACAAACTTTCAATGATGCCAAAAAAAAAAAAAAATTGGTACAATGTTCTGTGCTCCAACCAAGTTATTCCTTCCCCTTGTGATACCCATGCCGTGTCTCCATCCTACAGATTATTGCCGGCTCCTATGGGGTAGGCCCTACAACCGGGGTAAGCCCGCAGAATGATTTTGCATGTGTATGTTCCCAGGCAGAGTTGGGGCAAATACTTGGTCACTTCAATGGCATATTTGACTAAAATGGGGGCAATAACAATGTTGTTTCTCTGCCCTACTCACTTTGTATGACACTTTAGCCAGCACCCTTAGGGTTAAAATGCGCTCATACAAGCCTACATACATTCGTTGAGGGGGGGTGCCCTTTCGCGAAATGGGGTTTCACTACTTGTTTGGGGGGTTTCTATTGTCCTTACTTGGTACCTCGGGGGTCGCGACCCCCCCATTCCCCCCCCATTAACCAATCTAGTGAAAACGAAGCTTGAAACCTACATTGTGCTTCTTTTCTTTTCTTCTTTTCTTTCTTTCTTTCCTGACCCCCTGCCGGGTCCCACATGTAAACTATTTGCACATTTAGTATCTTTGTTTTGCGTTTTTTGCCGTAACGCGGGACAACACCCCAGAAAGATTTTTGGGTGTTTTGTCTAAGTGGCATGGGTTAGGCCCAGTACAACGCGTAACTACAATGACATTTTTGAGATAAAAACACAATTTTTTACTCTGCACCCTGTACTTTGCATTCATTTGGCCAGCGTGTTTGTGGTTAAATGCTCATACAAGCCACATACATTCTTTGAGGGGTGCCCGTTCCAAAGGGATTCACTACGTTTTGGGTTTCTATTGTAACTGAACCAAAGAGAAAAAAAAATCGGGGGTACCACCCCCCCCCATTACCATCTAGTGAAAACAAGCTTGAAAACCTAAATTTGTTTTCTTTACTCCTTTCATCTTTCTCCTGACCGACCCCTGCCGTGTGCCCAGCCCCTTTTAATTATGACACGGTGTGGTATGCCGTACTCGGGCCTAACCCGCAAATGATGATTTTTGGGGTGTTTTCTAAGTGGCATGGGTTGGGCAACAGATAATGCGGCACTACAATACATTTTGTTTGAGATACAAACGCAATTTTTACTCTGCACCCTTTACTTTGCATTCAATTAGACCAGCGTGTCGGGGTTAAAATCTCCCCACAACCACCAATAAATTCTTTGACGGGGTCCATTCCGTAGGTATCATTTTATTGGGGTTTTCTTTCTATTGCACGGCACCAATCACAAGGCCCCGCCAAGCATGACATGGCACTCCAAATCCAAACTTGGAAAACAAGCTGGCAAATCAAATTTCACTTCCTTTCCTTCTCATCCCTCGGTGTGCCAGTCCTGCTAAATTATTGGCAACATTTTTGGTATTTGCCTTACTCGGGACAACCCGCAGATGAATTTTTGGGGTGTTTGTCTAAAGTGGACATGCGGTTGGGCCAAGCCCTCCGGCGCCATCCAACCAACCACTGCTGACCCCGGCAGTGCCCCGGCCCCAGAGCTCCAAATGGGCCCACCCACGATCTATTTCTTTGCCCCATGCCCGCGGCCCTGCCCCACCAGCCTCTTCTGTTGATGCGGGGCGGGGGGGGGCGGCGCGGCCCGTGCCTCGCGTCAGCCCGGCCTTCACTCAATGGTCCCTGCCCATGCCTTTCTCCAAGGTCCTGCCCGACTGCGCTCCCTGGTCCTGCCCGGCCTGCCACTCCCATGGTCCTGCCCTCCTTCGCTCCATAGTCCTCTGCCCGGCCTGCGCTCCATTGTCCTGCCCCCCTGCCCGGCCTGCGCCCGCATGGTCCCCTGCCCGCCTGCGCTCCATGAGTCTGCCCTGCGGCTCGCCTCGGTCCTCCCCGGCCTGCGGCCGCCGCGGTCCTCCCCGACCTTGCGCGCCTCGTTCCTCCCCGTCCTGCCGCCTCGTCCTTCCCGCTGCACGCCTCGGTCCCTGCCCCTGCCCGGCCTGCGCGCTTCCATTCTGCCATTCTGCCCGCCTGCACACCTCTTGTTCCGACTTCTCCTCTGGGGTCTCCTTCCTGAACCCTGCCCACCACGTCTGACGGGGTAGATATTGCTATATATGTAGAAATTGCATGTTATGTGTTTGTGTGATATGTGCACTGAATCAAAAAAAACAAATATGTGTTTTTTTGTGTATATGTTTTGTTGTGTATCTATACTGGATTGCCACGTGTGGTTAAGTTTAATGCGAGTTACTATCGTGAGTAGTATGTATTGTATATCTACTGTATGCGTGTGTATATATGCTGTATACTCTGTAGTGTCACTCCGCCATGCTATTGGTACCTGTGACCATGGCATCTCGACGTGTGTATATATGTCTGTACAATCTGGTGCTCCTGACTCTAGTCGACTACTGGAAGCGCTGTGTATATACTGCTGCCTACTATCCTGAGTGTTTAATTAATTGTAATCCTCTTGGCTTCTCGATGCGGTGTAACATGCTGATATCTGTGTGTAATGTAGTGTATATCCTGATGTGTGTGTATATACTGCTGATTATCTGTGTGTATGTATTGTAAATACTGGATTGTGTGTATATAGGCTGTATATCTCTGTGTGTATTGTATTGTATATACTGGATGTGTGTTGTATAAATGCGTATATCTGTGGTATTATTGTTATACTGGATGTGTGTTGTATATATCTGTATATCTGTGTGTATGCGTATTGCTATATACTGGATGTGTGTGTATATACGCTTATATCTGTGTGAAATGTTATTGTAACCGGATTGGTGTGTGTACATAATATGCTTTTCTGTGTGTATGTATTGGATATACTGGATGTGTGTGTCTATATGCGTAATCCTGTGTGTATGTATGTATATACTGGATGTGTGTGTATATATTCCTGTTTATCTGTGTGTATGTATTGTATATACTGGATGCATGTGTAGATTCTGTCGTATGTCGTGGGTATATATGGATGTGTAGTATAGATGCTGTATAACTTATCTGGTGGTATGTTGTAATATGTTGTAAATTTTGATAGTGTTATACTTTTGTGATTGTGTAAAAACATGCATTGTGTTTTTTAAAGAAATGTCTGCTATGCAGCTCAGCCTCGGCTGGTTCACGCTCCTGATCAGAAATTGAATTCTGATGGAAGCCTTAAATTATTGGCACATGTGTGGTATTGCTGTACTCGGGACAACCCGCAGAATGATTTTTGGGGTGTTTGTCTAAAGTGGCATGGGTTGGGCACAGTATATAAGGCACTAAAATGACATTTTTGAGATAAAAACGCAATTTTTACTCTGCACCATTTACTTTGCATTCAATTTTGACCAGCGTGTTGGGGGTTAAAATGCTTAGCACAACCACCCATAAATTCTTTGAGGGGTCTAGTTTCCGTAATGGTATCATTTATTGGGGGTTTCTATTGCACTGGCACCTCAGGGGCCCTGCCAACATGACATGGCACTCCAAATCCAAACGTGTGAAAACGGAGCTGGAAAATCAAAATTTCACTCCTTCCGTTCTCATCCCTTCTGTGTGCCCAGTCTGTAAATTATTGGCACATGTGTGGTATTGCTGTACTCGGGACAACCCGCAGAATGATTTTTGGGGTGTTTGTCTAAAGTGGCATGGGTTGGGCCAGGCCCGGCGTCAGCACCCGGCTGACCCGGGCAAGCGCCCGGGCCCCAGAGCTCCAAAGGGGCCCACCACGATCTATTATTTGCCCGCGGGCCCTGCCCCACCCACCTCTTCTGTGATGCGGCGCGTCCCGTGCCTCGCGTCAGGCCCGGCCTGCACTCCATGGTCCTGCCCAGCCTGTGCTCCATGGTCCTGCCCGGCCTGCGCTCCATGGTCCTGCCCGGCCTGCCACTCCCATGGTCCTGCCCTCCTTCGCTCCATAGTCCTCTGCCCGGCCTGCGCTCCATTGTCCTGCCCCCCTGCCCGGCCTGCGCCCGCATGGTCCCCTGCCCGCCTGCGCTCCATGAGTCTGCCCTGCGGCTCGCCTCGGTCCTCCCCGGCCTGCGGCCGCCGCGGTCCTCCCCGACCTTGCGCGCCTCGTTCCTCCCCGTCCTGCCGCCTCGTCCTTCCCGCTGCACGCCTCGGTCCCTGCCCCTGCCCGGCCTGCGCGCTTCCATTCTGCCATTCTGCCCGCCTGCACACCTCTTGTTCCGACTTCTCCTCTGGGGTCTCCTTCCTGAACCCTGCCCACCACGTCTGACGGGGTAGATATTGCTATATATGTAGAAATTGCATGTTATGTGTTTGTGTGATATGTGCACTGAATCAAAAAAAACAAATATGTGTTTTTTTGTGTATATGTTTTGTTGTGTATCTATACTGGATTGCCACGTGTGGTTAAGTTTAATGCGAGTTACTATCGTGAGTAGTATGTATTGTATATCTACTGTATGCGTGTGTATATATGCTGTATACTCTGTAGTGTCACTCCGCCATGCTATTGGTACCTGTGACCATGGCATCTCGACGTGTGTATATATGTCTGTACAATCTGGTGCTCCTGACTCTAGTCGACTACTGGAAGCGCTGTGTATATACTGCTGCCTACTATCCTGAGTGTTTAATTAATTGTAATCCTCTTGGCTTCTCGATGCGGTGTAACATGCTGATATCTGTGTGTAATGTAGTGTATATCCTGATGTGTGTGTATATACTGCTGATTATCTGTGTGTATGTATTGTAAATACTGGATTGTGTGTATATAGGCTGTATATCTCTGTGTGTATTGTATTGTATATACTGGATGTGTGTTGTATAAATGCGTATATCTGTGGTATTATTGTTATACTGGATGTGTGTTGTATATATCTGTATATCTGTGTGTATGCGTATTGCTATATACTGGATGTGTGTGTATATACGCTTATATCTGTGTGAAATGTTATTGTAACCGGATTGGTGTGTGTACATAATATGCTTTTCTGTGTGTATGTATTGGATATACTGGATGTGTGTGTCTATATGCGTAATCCTGTGTGTATGTATGTATATACTGGATGTGTGTGTATATATTCCTGTTTATCTGTGTGTATGTATTGTATATACTGGATGCATGTGTAGATTCTGTCGTATGTCGTGGGTATATATGGATGTGTAGTATAGATGCTGTATAACTTATCTGGTGGTATGTTGTAATATGTTGTAAATTTTGATAGTGTTATACTTTTGTGATTGTGTAAAAACATGCATTGTGTTTTTTAAAGAAATGTCTGCTATGCAGCTCAGCCTCGGCTGGTTCACGCTCCTGATCAGAAATTGAATTCTGATGGAAGCCTTAAATTATTGGCACATGTGTGGTATTGCCGTACTCGGGAAACCCGCAGAACATGATTGTGGGGTTTGTCTAAAGTGGCCATGGTTGGGCACAGTATATGAGGCACTAAATGACATTTTTGAGATTAAAACGCAATTTTTACTCGCACCCTTTACTCTTTGCTTCAATTTTGACCACGTTCCGGGGTTAAAATGATCACCACAACCACCAATAAAATCTTTGAGGGGTCTATTTTCCCGTAATGGTATCATTTATTGGGGGTTTTCTAATTTCACTGGCACTTCACGGCCCTGCCCACATGACATGGCACTCCCAATCCAACGGTGAAAACAGAGCTGGAAAATCAAATTCACTCCGTCCGTTTCCTCACTCATCCCTTCTGTGTGCCCATTCGGTAAATTATTGGCACGTTGTGTATGCTTTTCCTCGGACACCCGCAGAATATTTTTGGGCGGGTTTGTCTAAAGTGGCATGGGGTTGGGTTAGGGCAGCCCCGGCGTCAGCACCCGGCTGACCCGGGCCAGCAGCCCCAAGCTCCAAAGGGCCACCACGATCTATGAATTTGCCCGCGCCCCCTGCCCCCCACCTCTTCTGTGATGCCGGCGCGTCCCCGTGCCTCGCGTCCAGCCCCGGCCTGCACTCCATGGTCCTGCCCAGCCTTTACTCCATGTTCCTGCCCCAGCCTTCGCCTCCCTGGTCCTCCTTCTGCGCTCCATGTCCTGCCCGGCCTGCGCTTCCATGGTCCTGCCCGGCTGCGCTCCATGTTCCCCTGCCCGTCCTGCGCTCCAGGTCACTTCCCGCTACCCCAGCCATGCGCTCCATAGTCCTGCCCGTCCTTCACGCACTCAGTCCATCCCCGTCCTGCAGCCCCTCGGTCGCTCCCGACCTGCGCGCCTCGGTCCTCCCCACCTTCGCGCCTCGTCCTGCCCGCTGCGCGCTTCGGTCCGCCCGCATCGCGCTTCCCATTCCGCTGCTGCCCCGTCCGGAAAGTCCCCTGTGCACAGGCACACCTCGTGTCCAAACCTATACCCCTAGATTAATTCATGGAGGGGTGTAGTTTCCAAAATAGGGTCAGTTCTTAGGGGTTTCTACTGTACTGGCCCCTATTGGCATCTACAAATCTTTCATGATGCCAAAAAGAAAAAAAAAATGTACAATGTCTGTGCTCCAACATGTTATTCCCTTTTGAGCCCTGCCGTGTCTCCATTCTACAGATTATTGCCTCCTATGGGGTATTGCCCTAACCGGGGTAACCCGCAGAATGATCTTTGATGTGTTTTTCCCCAGTGGCATGAGTTGGGCAAAATACTTTTGTCACTTCAATGGCATATTGATAAATTGCAATACAATTGTTTCTCTGCACTACTCACTTTGTATTACATTTGAGCCAGCACCTTAGGGGTTAAAATGCTCATACAAGCCTACATACATTCTTTGAGGGGTGCCCTTTCCAAAATGGGTTCACTACTTGGGGGTTTCTATTGTACTGGTACCTCGGGGGTACCCCCCATTACCAATCTAGTGAAAACGAAGCTTGAAAACCTAAATTGTGCTTCTTTCTTCCTGACCCCTGCCGTGTGCCCAGCCTGTAAATTATTGGCACATGTGTGGTATTGCCGTACTCGGGACAACCCGCAGAATGATTTTTGGGGTGTTTGTCTAAAGTGGCATGGGTTGGGCACAGTACATGAGGCACTAAAATGCCATTTTTGAGATAAAAACACAATTTTTACTCTGCACCATTTACTTTGCATTCAATTTTGGCCAGCGTGTTGGGGGTTAAAATGCTCAGAGAGGAAAGAGCTGTTACTGGTGTGTGCACCAAATACCACTTTCTTACACTATAAATAGTGTTCGATCCTGACTGTATCCCATTGTTCCCTACATTCCCATCCTATCTGTTTTTCCTGTGTCCTGTGTGTTCCCTGTGTGATCGCCTTGTGTGATCCCACGTGTTTCCTTTTTTTCCTGTCTGTCCTGCTGAACCCAAACGCACTTTCGTGCGCTGTGTAGCGTTGTTCTGCACTGGACGCACTTTTCAGTGCGCCGTGTGAATAGCGCCTGCACAGAATCTTTAGACAATCTTAGCGGTAGTTAGGTTTGTCTTAGGCAAGCTAGGTGCATTTGTTAGCGCCTTTTTGCGCGGTGCACATAGGTTTTTTTCAGTGCCTGGTAATTTTTTCCAGACGCCTGGTGTACCGTACATAGCTAGCTTTTGTGTTTGCTCTGTGCGCTGGTCCGTGTGGCTTGGTTGCATTAGTTTTTTTTTGTGTGCTTCTGAGTTGCGGCTTGTCCGTGTAGTTTAGTGCGCATTATTTTTTGTATGTGTGCTATCTGTTGCGTGTACGTGTAGTAGTTGAGTGCGCAGTATTATTTGTGTGTTGCCATCTGTGCGGCTTGTCCGTGAGTTTTTGGTGTGCATTACCTTTTTTTTGTGTGCTATCTGTGCGGCTTGCCGTGAGTTTAGTGCGCATTATTTTTTTTGTGTGACTATCTGTGCGGCTTGTCGTGTAGTTAGTGCGCATATTTTTTTTGTGTGCTTTTATGTGGGGTATCTTGCGCGTCGTGTAGTTTAGTTGCGCATATATTTTTGTGTGCCATCTGTTCGATGGTCCGTGTGGCTTGGTGTGCATATCTTTTTTTTGATTGTGTGCTATCTGTGCGGCTTGTCCGTGTAGTTTAGTGCGCATTATTTTTTTTGTGTGCTGATTGTGCGGCTTGGTCCGTTTGTAGTTTTGGACGTTAATTTTTTGTGTGCCATCTGTCGGCTTTGTCACGGTGTAGTTTGTGTGCATTACCCTTTTTTTTGTGTGCTATCTGTGCGGCTTGTCCGTGTAGTGTTAGTGACGCACTTATTTTTTTTGTGTGCTATCTGTGGGGCTTGTCCGTGTAGTTTAGTGCCGCATTATTTTTTTGTGTGCTATCTGTGCGTTTCCGTGTAGTTTAGTGCCATTATGTTTTTGTGTTGCCCTCTGTGCGGTGGTCCTGTGGCTTGGTGTGGCATTATCTTTTTTTTGTTTTGTGCTATCTGTAGCGGCTTGTCCGTGTACGTTTAGTGCCATTATTTTTTGTGTGTGCCATACTGTGCGGCTTGTCAATGTAGTTGGTGCGCATTATCTTTTTTTTTTGGTGCTATCTGTGCGGCTTGTCCGTGTAGTTTAGTGCACATATTTTTTTGTGGTGCCGATCTGTGCGGCTTGTCGTTGTAGTTTGGTGTGCATTATATTTTTTTTTTTTTGTGTGCCTGCCTAGCCGGTGTTATCCGTTGTAGTTTGGGCCATTTCTAATTTTCTTGTTCTCTATTTTTTTTGTGTGCAATGTCTCAGAAGACGTACCACCGTGTTGCAGCATATAACATGCGGCCTCTGACACCGAGTCAGCTAGTGGGATGATGTCCCTTTTACCTTACATATCCTCCTGCTCTCTTCCAGTGACCTGGAGGACCCCCAAAGAGGCGCCGTAGGGTTCCAGGGACTCTGCAATTGAAGTGCCTTGGGATACTCTGCCAGAGACAGTGCTGGGACTTCTGCAGAGAACTGCCTGGGACTTCTGCATGAGAAGTGCCTGGGACTTATGCAGTGATAATTTCTGCGGACTTCTGCGGAGAAGCGGTTGGGGCTTCACTACCCCACAGTGGTAAGCCCACCCAGATAATTATTAACCCTCAGGTCCTGACTTTTTGGGCCATCCTGGCTTAACCTGTGACACGACAGGCTCAGAGCTGTTAACGTTTTTAAGGTTTTTTTGATGAGGACTGCTAAATATTTTATATTCAGACAAACTCTACGCTGCACAACATATTGCCCAAACCCCACGTCCTTTTATGCACAACCCTCAGTGGACCCCTGGTCACTGCAGTAGCAGCATGTACAAGTTATTGGGCAATAATACTCCTTATGGATAGTAAGAAAGCCTTCAATCGGGAACTAATGGAGCACAGATATACTGTACCACACCCCCATGTTCGCGCATGGCAAATGAGTCAGTCATGCGCTTTGACCATCCATAAGTTTTTGCATCTACACTGACAACACACAGTGCCCACCCAGAGTGACCCCAGTTATGATCGGTTATTAAGGTCAGCCCATATTAGATCCATTTTAGTGCCAGTTTGCCAGGGCATATCTCCTCAAACATGTGGAATTAGACGAGTCCCTGGTACAATTCAAATGGAGACTTCAATTCCGCACAGTACATGCCAATAAGAGGGCAAGATTGGTGTGAAAATGTATAACGCTGTGCGAAAGTTCATCAGGTCACATACAGTTCAGGGTATATGAAGGGAAAGGACTTCCTCTATAGGCCCCCAGAATGCCCCCCCTTCCTGGGTGTTACAGGGAAGATGGGACTGTGGGATTTAGTGCACCCACTGCTGGACAGGGTACCACCTCTACCTGGACAATTTGTACACCACGCACCACCCTGTTCAAGTGCCTCACTTCAGAAACTACTGCGGCATTGCGCACTGTACGCAGAAATCAGAGAGGTCTCCCTAAGTCGCTGCTTGGGCAAAAACTTAAAAGGCAGAAAGCAGGGCACTATGCAGCGACTCTGGTATTGTGTGTTACGTACAACGACAAGAGAGAGGTCACTTGTATTAACCACATACAGAGCCCCACCACCCTGTCCAGTACGAGGTGCCAGTACAGAAACCCCCAAGCCAATGTATTTTTAGATATAAACAAAACATGGGAGGGGTGGACTGTCTGACCAGTGCTCAGCGTAACAATGCCTGCGGGAAGTCGAGGTTGTGGTACAAGAAGCCTGGCCGTGCACATCATGACAGATGCATTGTAATGCTTATGTGCCTGCATCGATTGCGCCAGAGGGGAAACTTTTGTCCTTAATTTCACAGAGAGGTAATAAAGTACTTTCTTTTTGGAAACCAGAAGGGGGGAGTGCTACGCACATCTGAAGTGAGGCCAACATCACGTATTGTACCAGGGCATCACTTTCCAGGAGTGTCCCCAAACACCAGCAAAGGAAGGTCACAAAAGAGGTGGCAGGGGTTGCCTCCAAAAATGGATTCGGAAGGACCCATTCATCACTGTGAGGACATCCCAAGAAAAACCAGGTTATGTATGAAAAGATTGCTTCCGAATTTATATACATCCCTGATGTTAGAGTTACCCTGTTGTATACCCTGAGCACAGCTTATACATCATGCGCACCTCCCTTCTAAGCCCGCCAATGTGCCCAGCTCTAGATCTGTCCCGTATGCTTTACCCGGGAAACATGATCATCATGATTTTTATGGGTTTTGTCTCCCATGGCAGCAGCTGTGGCCAAAATGACATAATAGAGTATTTTTACTATGCACTATCCATTTTGACTTTTAGGGGTCACCTTGTGGGGTTAAATGCTAACTTACCCCTAGATTAATTCTGGAGGGGTGTAGTTTCCAAAATAGGGTCAGTCTTAGGGTTTCTACTGTACTGGCCCCTATTGGCATCTACAAATCTTTCATGATGCCAAAAAGAAAAAAAAAGTACAATGTCTGTGCTCAACAAGTATTACCCTTTTAGCCCTGCCTGTCACCATTCCTACAGATTAGTGCCTCCTATGGGGTAGTGCCCTAACCGGGTAACCCGCAGAATGATTTTGATGGTTTTTTCCCCGTGGCATGAGTTGGGGCAAATACTTTTGTCACTTCAATGGCATATTATAAATTGCAATACAAACTGTTCTCTGCATACTCACTTTGTACATTTGAGCCAGCACTTAGGGGTTAAAATACTCATACAAGGCCTACACTACATTCTTTGAGGGGTGGCTCCTTTCCAAAATGGGTCACTAACTTGGGTCTTTCTATTGGTCTGGTACCACTCGGGGGTACCCCCCATTACCAATCTAGGAAAAACGAAGCCTTGAAAACCTAAAGTTGTGCTTCTTCTTCGACCCCTGCCGTTGCCCAGTCTGTTAAATATTGGGCACATGTGTGGTATTTGCTGTACGCGGGACAACCGCAGAATGATTTTTGGGGTGTTGTCTAAGTGGCACGGGTTGGGCACAGTATATGAGCACTAAAAATGACATTTTGAGAATAAAACGCCAATTTTACCTGCACCATTTGCTTTGCCATTTAATTTTGACTCAGCGGTGTTCGGGGGTTAAATGCTTCACCACAACACCGATAAATTCTTTGATGGGGTCTAGTTTCCTTATGGGTATATTTATTGGGTGGGGTTCTATTGCACTGGCACCTCACGGGCACTGCCAACAGACATGGCCACTCCAAATCCAAAGTGAAAACGGAGCTGGAAAACAAAATTTCACTCCTTCCGCTTCTCATCCCTTCTGTAGCCCAGTCTGTATAATATTGGCAATGGGTGTGGTATTGCTGTACTCGGGACAACCCGCAGAATGATTTTGGGGTGTTTTGTCTTAAAAGTGGATGGTTGGGCACAGTATATGGAGCACTAAAATGACATTTTTGAGATAAAACACAATTTTACTCTGCACCATTTACTTTGCATGCAATTTTGACCATCGTGGTCGGGGGTTTAAAATGCCTCACCAACAACCACCGATAAATTCTTTTGAGGGGTCTAGTTTCTCGTAATGGTATCATTTATTGGGGGGTTTTCTATTGCACTGGCAACTCACGGGCCTGCCAACACGACACTGTGCACTCCAAATCAACCAACTGTGAAAAGCGAGCTTGGAAAATCAAAATTTCACTCCTTCCGTTATTCACCTTCTGTTGTGCCCAAGTCGATAATTATTGGCACATGTTGTGGTTATTGCTGTACTCAGGACAACCCGCAGATGATTTTTGGGTGTTTGTCTAAAGTGGCATGGGCTTGGGCCAGTAAGTGAGGCAACTTAAAATGACATTTTTGGATAAAAACGCATTTTACTCTGCACATTACTTTGCATTTTAATTTGACCAGCGTGTCGGGGGTTAAAATGCTCACACACCCCCGATAAAATTCTTTGAGGGGTCTCAAGTTTCCGATATGGTATATTTATGTGGGGGTTGCTATTGCACTGGCCCTCACGGGCCCTGCCACATGACACTGGCCTCCAAATCCAAACATGTGAAAACGGAGCTGGAAAAATCAAAATTTCACTCCTTCTTTTTCATCCTTCGTGTGTCCCAGTCTGTTATAATTATTGGCACATGTGTGGATTTGCTACTCAGGACACCCGCAGAATGATTTTGGGGTGTTTGTCTAAGTGGCATGGGTTGGCACAGTAATATGAGGCACTTAAATTGACATGTTTGAGATAAAAACGCAATTTTTACTCTGCACCATTTACTTTGCATTTAATTTTGACCAGCGTGTCGGGGGTTAAAATGCTCACCACAACCACCGATAAATTCTTTGAGAGGTCTAGTTTCCGTAATGGTATCATTTATTGGGGGTTTCTATTGCACTGGCACCTCACGGGCCCTGCCAACATGACATGGCACTCCAAATCCAAACATGTGAAAACGGAGCTGGAAAATCAAAATTTCACTCCTTCCGTTCTCATCCCTTCTGTGTGCCCAGTCTGTAAATTATTGGCACATGTGTGGTATTGCTGTACTCAGGACAACCCGCAGAATGATTTTTGGGGTGCTTGTCTAAAGTGGCATGGGTTGGGCACAGTATATGAGGCACTAAAATGACATTTTTGAGATAAAAACGCAATTTTTACTCTGCACCATTTACTTTGCATTCAATTTTGACCAGCGTGTCGGGGGTTAAAATGCTCACCACAACCACCGATAAATTCTTTGAGGGGTCTAGTTTCCGAAATGGTGACATTTTGGGGGGTTTTCTACTGTACTTTTACTTCAGGGGCTCTTCAATTACACTGTGGCACCGCAAAATATTTGCAGCCAAATTGGCCTTCCAAATTCCCAGTATCGCTATCTCTGTTCTGGACATCGCTGTGCGGGGAACCAGCAGCTGACATCCACATGTCTGGTATTGCCGTACTCGGAAGAAGCAGGGCAAGAAATTAGGAATATATATTTACCTCAAATTCCTTCTGAATGTATCCATTTTAGGGCTAAATTGGAAAGATTGAAATCAAAAATTGAAATTTCAATTTACCCCCCAAAAAAGGAACGGATCACCGAAATGACACTACTAACATAAACTACAATGTCTCACGAGAAAACACTCTCAAAATCACAGAGATATCTTAAAGCGTTGAAAAGTTATTACCACAGGAAGAGACACTGGTCAAATTTCCCAAAAAAGTTGCGAGCCTTAACCTGCAAACAGGCTGCGTCCTTAAGGGGTTAATGAACAGGTTATAACTCTACATCACACCCTTTGAGGTCAAAGGCTTTAAAAAATCTGATCCCGTTATTTGAGAAGAAGCTTTACATGGAAGTCTATGTCCAGACCCTTGATCCATTTTAGGAGTCCGTTGGTATCTCAGATGATGGATGGATAATAAATTCCCCTTTATATCTGGACTAATGTAACTAAACGATTTCCCACTGAAAGTATAATTATGACTGAGGTTGACCTTGGACTCTTGACATGACGGAAGCCATATTGGATGTTGAAGACTCCCATCTGTGTACCGCTGAGTAGATGCTGATGACTGCTGGTTATTTTCCAGACTTCTTCCCAATTGGCAAGCAGATAGAGATTTCCTTTGTGTAAAAACGATGTAATGAAATAAAAATGTAAAAATTACATGGCTGATTTGTAAGCTGCTTCGCTGTTTTTCAAGTAGGGGAAAATAATTCCATATTTTAGAGTCGTAATATACAGATGTTTTATATGATGGGATACATTGTTGTACAGACTTGTAGGTTAAAGTACAATCTTCTAAGTGGTCTTAATCTAGAAAAATCAACTTCAAGAATCCTCCATCGCTATGAGCTGTAGAAAGACCACATATGGGAAGCACAGATTCAGAATTTACCAAAGTATAAACATCCAGCAACTGTAATCGTTCTGCTCCAGAAGGAGACCCATAGACTTCAGTTAGAAAAAACTAATGGTCTTCAACCAACCACCATCAAAACACGTTGGAACCAACGCAGCTAGCATTTCCCATTCCCTTAATGGTAACACAATGGGGCACATTTACTTACCTATCTGACGAAGTTCCCCAAAAGTGCATTGTCTGAAGAGATAGCACTGTGCCGCGATTCACTAAGATTGTGCACCCAATATCATGAATGTGTCGCTTCCCCCGTTTAGGTCCGTTGGAGTTCACCTTCTTCTTCCCGGTGTATGTAAGTGCATTGTCTTGCGACACAATTTGATTGTGAAATCCCGCACTCAGTCCGAATCAGTCGGATCGTCCGATGGCCCGCCCCACGATTTTCGACGCATGAAAGCCAGCGCAGCAGCGCCAAATTCTGATAGTGTGCGACAAAATGCCAGCACAGACCCCTGTTAAATACCTGTCCAAGCCGTGCAAATCCCGAAAATGGTGCAAAGTCCGAGAAAAGTGCAGCGCGCAGCCTTTAGTAAATAAGCTTCATGGGATGATCTCTTCTACCTCCATGGATGAAGACAACGGCTGAACACTTTATCAGTACGCGATCCAAGTTAGGTCCTGGAACAGGTCATCAGTAACAGACATGGCTGCCAGTTAGATACTATTTGTATCAACTATCTCATAAGAGTTTTGACTTCTTCTGGACCAACACAATAGGTCTTTATGGTACACACCATCAGCAATCAATGAGTTCACAAAATGGAGACCATGTTTCACTTCATCATGCTACATCTTGGGTCTGAATCATTTTATCAACCATGTCAAGCATTCTTAGACAATTGGTTACTTGGCCATGATGACATCCCAGGTGCTGGTAGCTAGATATGGAAATGACAAAGACCTGGCTTTAGTTGTAGTTTTGTAAATGAGGATCAATATAAGAGACTGAGAAATTACGTATTATTGACTTCTCAACTTGACGAAATTTTAGCAAACACCAACAAATATTACAAGGAGAAAGTATAAAGTATTTTGCCCCTGAGTGCATCAATGATGGATCAGTGGTATCACTATGAGCTTTCATTTCCCCACAATGGAGCCTAGAGAGGAATAGAGGAGTCTGAACAGAATAGAGGTATGTAGAGAGGGAGAGAGTCTGGAGAGGACAAAGTCAGGGGGACATAGAGGTCTAGAAAGAGGAGTCTGGAGGGAGAGCTAGAAGAAGGGAGAGGATAGAGGAGTCTGAACAGGACATAGGAGTCTCAAGGAAGACAGATGACAGAGGAGTCTGGAGGAGATCAGAGGTGTTTCAAGGAAGAGTTGTCTGGGAGGTCAACGGGGTCTTGAGGAAGACAAAGGGGCAGATTTACTTACCCGGTCCAATCGCCATCAGCGGCGCGTTCTCTGTGCTGGATTCGGGGTCCGGCCGGTATTTAATAAGGCAGTTCCTCTGACGTCCACCAGGTGGCGCTGCTGCGCTGAAAAGCATCGGCCTATTCCTAGTGAAGGTAAGTGCAAGCTCCGCGGCACATTTTTGTTTTAAATGCGGCGGTTTTTCCGAATCCGTCGGGTTTTCGTTCGGCCACGACCCCGATTTCCGTCGCGTGCAAGCCAGCACCGATGCGCCACAATCCGATCCCGTGCGCCACAATCCCGGGGCAATTCATGGGAAATCGGTGCAAATTGGAAATATTCGGGTAACACGTCGGGAAAAGGGGACATAGAGGTCTAGAAAGAGGAGTCTGGAGGGAGAGCTAGAAGAAGGGAGAGGATAGAGGAGTCTGAACAGGACATAGGAGTCTCAAGGAAGACAGATGACAGAGGAGTCTGGAGGAGATCAGAGGTGTTTCAAGGAAGAGTTGTCTGGGAGGTCAACGGGGTCTTGAGGAAGACAAAGGGGCAGATTTACTTACCCGGTCCAATCGCCATCAGCGGCGCGTTCTCTGTGCTGGATTCGGGGTCCGGCCGGTATTTAATAAGGCAGTTCCTCTGACGTCCACCAGGTGGCGCTGCTGCGCTGAAAAGCATCGGCCTATTCCTAGTGAAGGTAAGTGCAAGCTCCGCGGCACATTTTTGTTTTAAATGCGGCGGTTTTTCCGAATCCGTCGGGTTTTCGTTCGGCCACGACCCCGATTTCCGTCGCGTGCAAGCCAGCACCGATGCGCCACAATCCGATCCCGTGCGCCACAATCCCGGGGCAATTCATGGGAAATCGGTGCAAATTGGAAATATTCGGGTAACACGTCGGGAAAACGCGAATCGGGCCCTTAGTAAATGACCCCCAGAGTGTTCTGGAGAGGAGAGAGCAGTCTTAAGGCAGACAGAGAGCTCTGGAAAAGGACATAGGGCAGCATGGTGGCTGAGTGGGTAGCACTGGAGTCCTGGGTTCAAGTCCCACCCAGCACAACATATGTAAAGAGTTTGTATGTTCTCTCCGTGTTTGTGTGGGTTTACTCCGGGTCCTCCAGTTTCCTCTCACACTCCAAAACATACTGGTAGGATGATTAGATGGTGAGCCCCATGGTTACAGGGATCAATTTGGAAAACTCTGTGCAGCGCAGCGAAAACTGTAGGCGCTATATATATATATAAAGAATTATTATAGGTTCCGGATCAGACAGAGGAGACTGGAGGAGAACAGAGGTGTCTGAGGGGACAAAGGGGGTCTCTAGAGAGATAGAGAAGACAAATGTGTTCGAAGGGAAGACAAAAAAGTCTGGAGTCAGATGAGGTATTAGAAGATACTACACATGTCACCAACCAAGATAATTTTCTTTTTTTTTTCTACTAAGAAATCCAAGATACAGTTCCATCTGGGAAACAAGTCAAAATGCGATACGTTGACCGAGTGTTCGGGAATGCCACGCACGTGAGGCTGACCAAGTAAACATCTCTGCTGTCTATCAAGTCCTCTAAGATGTCTGCCAGAGACTCAGAGACTCTCGCTCTGTAGACGTTGTCTTGCTTTGCATGGGGACACTGACTCACAGCTTTGTTTATGGAAGTCTCACAAGCGGTTAATGGTTTCTACAGATAGTCACCAGTCTTCTTTTCTTCTTATGATTCAGGTTCTGGCTGACGTCTGTGCGGATGAATTTGCTGAATATGAATGATTTGCAGATGAGTTTATTTACCAAAAATGGAAATTTTTAATCAAAGAGATCAGGAATATATGGAACTAGATGATTATTTAGATTATTAATTAAGCAAAGGCCTAACTACTAAAAGGGTAGACTATATGGACCAAGAGGTAGGAGCCTGCAGCCTGTCCTCTTGAAAGTTAAGACCATGTATGCATTGCAGAGAGTAATAATAATTGTCTCCAAGGAACCAGATATCTTCCATTATTACATTTTCTTACATTCTTCTGAGGAACATGGAAAAAAATTACAATACAGTTTACTGATTACTTATATTATATACAAAAAATATAACTATTATAATACTGCCCCCTATGTACAAGAATATAACTACTATAAATGTACTGCCTCCTAGTACAAGAATATTAACTTACTATAATGACTGCCCCCTATGTACAGAATATAACTACTATAATACTGTCCCCCTATGTACAGGAATATAACTACTATAATAACTCCCCCTATGTACAAGATATAAACTCTATAAGACTGCCCCTATGTACAAAATATAACTAACATTAATACTGCCCCCTATGTACAGGAATATAACTACTATAATACTGCCCCCTATGTACAAGAATACAACTCCTATAATACTGCCCCCTACATACAGAAATATAACTACTACAACACTGCCCCCTATGTACCAGAATATAACTACTATAATACTGCCCCCTATGTACAGGAATATAACTACTGTAACAATGTCCCCTATGTACAAGAATATAACTACTATAATACTGCCCCCTATGTACAAGAATATAACTACTCTAATACTGCCCCCTATGTACAAGAAAATATCTACTATAATACTGCCCCATATGTACCAGAATATAACTACTATAATACTGCCCCTTGTACAGGAATATAGCTACTATTACTAGTAGCCAGCAACCCCTCCAGTATATAGCCAGCCAACCCCCCGGTATACAGTCAGTGTGCCACCCCAGTATACATCCAGCCCACTGTAATATCTATATATATATATATATATATATATATATATATATATATATATATATATAATAATATATAATAGATATATATATATATTATTATATACTGTATATAGCCAGCCCCCAGTTACACAAGCTGCCGTCCCCCTCCTCACGCTATATTCAGTCGCCCACGTCATAAAGCCAAGACTGGCCCATAATCCCCACAGTAGAAAGAACTGCCGACCATATCCCGCCCGTCATACGACCAGACAGCCCCCTGCCCCGGTACAGCCCACGCTGCCTAGGTGTCAGCCCTCTGCCCCAGTTTTATAGCCATTCAAGCCCTCAGCCAAGTATACCGACCCTTGCCCAAGTGTACATGACCCTGCCCACAGTTACAAGCCGCCACGCCCATAGCCCCCATATTGCTACACGCCCATGACCCCCTATAAGTATACAGCCCCTGCCCAGGTACAGCCCTGCCGCAAGTTGTACAGAGCCCTGCCCCAGATACCAGCCTGCCAGCATCATAGCACCCAGTATACAGCCCAGACCTCGAGACCCTGCCCCCACCGGATATACAGCCCCCTGCCCCAGTGTACAGCCCTACCACAAGGCTACAGACCAGGCCCCCGCAGTATACAGCCGGCCAACCCATTAGCCAAAGTATACAGCCCAGACTGAACCCTGCCACATGGTAAACAGCCCTTCGCCCCAGTATACAGCCCCTGCCCCAGTATACGCCTTGCCAGCCCCCCATGCTCCACGTCACAGCCAGACGAACCTGCCCCATCGGACATATAACGCTGCCCAGACCCAGCTGTAACAGCGCTCCAAGAGACAGGAAATAAAAAAGAAAAACACATGACAACATCCACCTAAGTACCGATGCCCAGACGCTGTCCCCTAGCTTGATTCAGTCCAGCACAGGTGGGACAACTCCCTGTACGGCGCCGGCGTTGCACAGACAATAGTCTCTCGGCAGCGGATGACCATCCTGGTCTGTCGACGCCGGTCCGTACAGAGCTATCACCGCGACCGGGAATTCCTGAAATCACGCGAAGAAGGGCGCACTGCGCGTCTGGGATCGGAGGGTGAGTTTCAGTGTTTTTATTTTTCCATAGGCTCCCACCAGCTCACCATGACCGGCCGCGGATATCAACCATAAAAGATTCACGAGGTTTAAAGGAGCCGCACAAGGAATTAGAAAGGAAGAATCTATAATACTGCCCCCTATGTATATAACTACTATAATACTGCCCCCTATGTACAGGAATATAACTACTATAATACTGCCCCCTATGTACTATAATACTGCCCCCTATGTACAGGAATATAACTACTATAATACTGACCCCTATGTACAAGAATATAACTACTATAATACTGCCCCCTATGTACAGGAATATAACTACTATAATACTGCCCCCTATATACAGGAATATAACTACTCCGATGCTATAAGTCATTGTAAAAAATAATACTGTCTCCTATGTACAGGAATATAACTACTATAATACTGCCCCCTATGTGCAAGAATATAACTACTATAATACTGCCCCCTATGTACAGGAATATAACTACTATAATACTGCCCCCTATGTACAAGAATATAACTACTATAATACTGCCCCCTATGTACAAGAATATAACTACTATAATACTGCCTCCTATGTACAAGAATATAACTACTATAAGTTGTGGTCTCCTCTGCTTCTTGTTGCAGATTTGTGGAGTTGTGAGTCCTGAGTTGTGGATCTCTGTGGCTCCTCCAGTGACCCTGGACCTCTTATCTGAACCAGCAGTGGGCGCCATTGTCTTAGGTTGTTAGTAGTTCTCTCATACTTCTTCCTGTAACAGATGTTGGATTGTGCTCCAGGAGCACAACTCCTAACCCTGCTGTGCACTGTGCCACAGCATTATCCCTGAGCGGTCTATTGTTCTCCTTGGACCCCATGAACCTGTTTGTTCATTGATGTTCTCTAACAAACATCTTAGGCCTTTACAGAACATCTGTGGTTACACCAAGAAGAAATCACATTCAGAAGTTCCATATTTACTGATAAGGAGACTAAAAAAGGGAGAAATATATATATATACAGGCAGTCCCCGGGTTACATACAAGATAGGGTCCGGAGGTGTGTTCTTAAGTTGAATTTGTATGTAAGTCGAAACTGTATATTTTAGAATTGTAGATCCAGACAAAAAAAAAAATTTTGGCCCCAGTGACATTTGGAGTTTAAACATTTTTTGCTGAAATGGGAACAAGGATTATCAATAAAGCTTCATTACAGACACCTTACAGCTGATTATTGCAATCTAGGACTATAGTAACGTCCAGAGAGCTTCACCAGAGGTGTGAGGGGTCTGTCTGTAACTATGGGTTGTCTGTAAGTCGGGTGTCCTTAAGTAGGGGACCGCCTGTACTCAGTTTTATATATTAGCAATACATTTAAAACCCATTGTATAGATGGTACAGAAACATATGGGATGAATAAAAACATTGGTATAGATTTTTCTTGATTTCAAAAACTTTATTTAACCCTTAAAGCCTTAATATGACCGATAGTTTGTTTGTAGTCTGTAACCATAGTGACACATAGTTCTGAATAAAAGCTGTAGACACAAAATAATAAATATGTAAAAAAAAAAAGTCCCCAAAAAATTGAATAAAAACCTATGGATTATTTTTTAAATAGCGAGGAATGAGTGAATTTGGGGTGGGGTGGGGGTCTCCTTCTGTAGATCAGATCAGTAAGGGATAAGTAATGTTATTGAAATGAAAGTTTTTCACTCGTGTGTCCTTATATACAATGATAGTGAGCACACAATGGCGGTATTATAAGTATGGAGGCCATTAGTGGGTGATGACAGCAGCAGAGACGTGATGAGAACCGATCACACATATAAAGTGCCTGGATGATGAGAGTAGTCACAGCGAGGCCTCAGAGGCCGCACAGCACAGAGTTCTCCAGGGTGAAGTCATAATGGAATCTGGCAAAAGTCTCATCTGGGCTGTACACGTGGAGGGGCTCCGGAAGCTCCTGGCAGATGTTCTGTACCACCTGCACGTGGGGGGCCAGGATGAAGGGGATGTCGTTCAGCAGATCGGCCATGGCAGGGCCACCCTCTGACACCTGGCTGCTCGTCCTGGGAGACCCCGGGTCACTGCTGGTCACCTGAGGGAAGTT
Organism: Engystomops pustulosus; assembly: GCA_019512145.1. Lineage (NCBI taxonomy): Eukaryota > Metazoa > Chordata > Amphibia > Anura > Leptodactylidae > Engystomops > Engystomops pustulosus. Next base: position 50,117 of record WNYA01000497.1, on the reverse strand, counting down.
CCCTGGTGGCAACTAAAAGGAAAAGAAAGAAACCAATAAGAAAAGTGCAAGAACTGCAGAGAAAGGCGACACAGAGACAATTACACAACAACATTTACTAAGGGCCTGACAACTGGAAACCTGTCTATTACAGAATCTCATATCCCCCTGGTACCATCCATGTATCTCACATGTATCTATCATACTTCCTATTATCACATCCATCTCCCTCCATCTATCCATTTATCATATTTACCATTTTCATATTTTGTATCTAGTTTAATTCCATCAGTCCTCCCGACTCATACCGTACCCACTGCGTCCTCCGCCCCTCGTGCCCCTATGTACAAGAGTATAACTACTATAATACTGCCCCCTATGTACAGGAATATAACTACTATAATACTGCCCCATGTGTACAAGAATATAACTACTATAATACTGCCCCCTATGTACAAGAATATAACTACTATAATACTGCCCCCTGTGTACAAGAATATAACTACTATAATACTGCCCCCTATGTACAAGAATATAACTACTATAATACTGCCCCCTATGTACAAGAATATAACTACTATAATACCCCCTAGGACAGGAATATAACTGCATAAATACGCCCCGTTCATGTCAAGATAAATTCCCCTAACCCTTCAAATAAAATTACTTTGCCCCCCTTGTACAGAATATACTACTATTACTGCCCCTATGTACGGATTAACTGCTATATACTAGCTCCCTATGTGTACAGATATAACTACTATATACTGATCACTGCCCCTATGTATCAGAAATAACTGACTTATAATACTGCCCCCTCTGTACAAGAATATAACTACTATAATACGCCCCCTATGTAAAAATTACATATAGGCCCGTAAATATAATACATAATACTGCCCCCTATGTACAGGATAATAACTGCTAATATACTGCCCCCTTTGTAAATAACTGCTATACTATATACTGCCCTAATGTGCAGCATCCACTACTCTCTCTGCCCTCTATGTACACGCTATAAACTTCTAGAATACTGCCCTATGTACATCAATACTAACTTTAATACTAGCCACGCGTGTATAGGACTATACTCTTAACTGCCCCTATGTACAAAGAATATACTAGGCGGCCCGGTGGGCTGATGATAGCACCTCTGCCTTGCCGCCTGGGTCCGTTCAATCCACTCGGGTCACCATCTGCAGTTTTGGTATTTCTTCCATATGTCCGTGTTTGCGTGGGTTCCTCCGGGTACTCCGGTTTTTCCTCCCACACGCCAAAACATACTTTTAGGCGAGGTTAGATTTGAGCCCCATTGGGGACGGACCAATTTACATGCTTGTGACGCGCGCGTACTCTGTGTCGCTCTATAATAAAGAAGATTATTATTATTATTATTATCACTACTATAATACTGCCCCTATGCTCCGAATAATAACTCTCTTATACTGCCCCCTATGGTCCGGAATATAACTACTATATATGCCCCCCTATGTACAGATATCACTACTCTAATAACTGCCCTCCTTGTACAATATATACCTCTATAATCTTCCCCCTATGTACAGGAATATCACTACTATATACTGGCCCCCTATGTACAAGAATATAACCTATTACTCTGACCCCTCTGTCGGAATATAAATACTATGATCCTCGCCCCTATTCAGGATATACTACTATAATCCTGCCCCCTAGTGTTACAGATATAACTAACTAAATACTCTTGCCCCCGTATGTACAAAGAATATCTCATATAATCTTCCCCCTATTTACAAAATTACACTATATACTGCTCCCTATGTAACAGTAATAAAACTGCTATAAATACTTCCGCCCTATGCATATATACTTCTGTATCTGCCCCATTATGTACAAGATAAGTTCTATAACTACTGTCTCCCCCTATGTCCACGAGAATATAACTACTATCGCCCCCTATGTCAGGAACTACTGCTTACTACTCGCCCTATGTACAAGATATACTAATATACTAACTGCCCCTAGGTACGGCTATCTTCTTAATACTGCCCGCCTATGTCAAAATTAACTACTTAATACTTGCCCCCTTGTCCAGCTGATTAACTCTATAATACTGCCCCCTATTACAGTAATTAACGCTATTACTGGGCCCTTATGTCGAATTATACTACTATGATACTGTCCCTATTGCAGGCTCACTACTATAATACTGCCCTCTAATGTACATCAGATATACCTTCTATAGCCCCCTATGTACAGGAATATAACTACTATAATACTGCCCCCTATGTGCAAGAATATAACTACTATAATACTGCCCCCTATGTACAAGATCGGTTTTGGCAACAATGTTTTCCTTCTCGCTCATTAAGCTTCTTTAATGACGCTTGTTTATTTGGGCTGACGGCAGAGATACTTGGTTAGGGTAGTCTCCGTACTTGAGCGCAAACAACCTGCATTAGTGCTGTTGCAAATATCCAGTGTCCGTCCCTTTGAAACGTCCCCTACTGGCTGCCCTGTAGCGTCAGTGCATTCACTATTTTCAGGAAGTCAGCCACTGTACAGCCATCGCTGTTTTGGTTCAGTGGATCTCATCTCCTAACCAACATCTCGCAGTTCCTCTGTTCTCTGACCCTTTAACCTCCTTTTCTTCTTGTAATTCACCAGATAAAAGACACCCTTATAAAAAAGAAAATTAGTGTATAAATTTGCTAATTTTGGAACACGGTGTCTTTGCAGTGCAGTACCCCCCCCCCCCCCCCCCGGTTTTTTCTTAACGGTTAAGATAGGACTCTTGTTTACAGGGCGGATTGTCCCAGTGGGCTATGTTCTCTACTAATCTCCTTCCAACAACAATAATATCACGTGTATCCCTTTTCCACTTGGGGGCGATTATCAGCTGTCTGAGTCAGATATTTCTAGGTTGCCCATGCAACCACTCAAGCTCAGCTTTTCCAATTTGCCAGTGCTCATCGAATATTTTAAGGGAAGCTGTGATTGGTTGCCATTGGAACTCGAACTATTCTGACTTTTCAAAGACAGTGTGATCACTCTGCCCCATTGTCTCCACATCTGAATCCTGGAGTTTCCCACCCCATTCTTCTTTGTACATTAGAGGCTGGGAGGTTCCCCCGTTCTTTCTTTTGTACATCTAGAGTCTGGAGGTTCCCCATTCTTCTTTGTCCATCGGCTGGAGGTTCCCTCCTTCTCCTTATGATACATCTAGAGGGGAGGTTCCTCCATTCTTCCTGCACCTGCAGAGTCCTTGAGGTCCCCCCATTCTTCTCTTGGATTCTAGAGGCTGGCTATTCCCCCTTCTTCTTTGTAAATCTAAGTCTGGAGGTTTCCCCCATTCATTCTTTGTACATCGAATGGCGGGAGTCCTCATTCTCTCTTTGTACATCTAGAGGACTGGAGGTTCCCACCCCATTCTTCTCTGCATATATAGGGCTGGATGTTCCCCCATTCTTCTTTGTACCAGCGCTGGGTTCCCCTCCATTCTTCTTTGTTACTCTGAGGGCTGGGTTCCTCCCTTCTTCTCTGCACATCTAATTGGAGTCCCCCATTCCTTCTCTCATTCTGGCTGGAGGTTCCCCCCTTCTTTCTTTGTACATCTCTGGCTGGCGGTTCCCTCCATTCTTCCTTGTACATCTAGGGCTTGGAGGTTCCCCCATTCTTCTCTCCATTCTGAGGCTGGAGGTTCCCCCATTCCGTGCTTTGTACATCTAGAGGCTGGAGGTGTCCCCCATTCTTCTTTGTACATCTAATGCTTGGGGTTTCCTCCATTCCTTCTTGTACATCTAGAGCTGGAGTTCCTCCTGCTCTTGTACAATCTAGAGCTGGGGTCCCCCATTCTTCTTGTACATCTCGAGGCTGGGTTCCCGCCATTCTTTTTGTACATCTAGAGGCTGGGGTTTCTCTCCATTCTTCTTTGTACATCTATGTCGTGGAGGTTCCCCCCATTCTTCTCTTCATATAGAGCTGGAGATTCCCCCATTCTTCTCTGTCCTCTAGAGGCTGGATGGTTCCCCCATTCTTCTCTGCACTCTGGGCTGGAGCTCCCCCATTTTCTCTGCACATCTAAGGCTGGGGGATTTCCCCCTTCTTCACTTTGTACCTCTAGAGCTGCGGTTGTCCCCCCCCATTCTCTTTGTACATCTAGAGGCTGGAGTGTTCCCGCCAGTCTTCTTTGTACCCTCTAGAGGCTGGAGGTCCCCCATTACTCTCTGTCTCTAAGGCTGGAGGTTCCCCCCATTCTTCTTTTGTACGTCTATCGGCTCGGAGGTTCCACACCAATTCTTCTCTGTACATTAGAGGTGCGAGGTTCCCCCCATTTTCTCTCGCACACTCTGGAAGGTGGAGGTTCCACCATTCTTCTTGCATATCTAGAGGCTTGGAGGTTCCCCCATTACTTTTTGTACATCTAGAGGACTTGAGGTCTCCACCATCGTCTTTGCTACTAGAGATCGGAGTTTCTCATTCTGTTTGTACATCTAGAGTCTGCGAGGTTCCTCCATCTCTTCTTGTACATCTAGAGGCTGGAGGTTCCTCCATTCTTTATTTGTACAATTCTAGAGGCTGCGAGGTTCCCCTGAGTTCTTCTTTGACATCTAGAGGCGGAGGTTCCCCCATTCTTCTTTTATACTAGAGACTGGAGGTTCTCCATTCTGCTTTGGTACATCTACGAGGCTGGTGGGTTTCCCCCATTCTTCTTCTGTACATCTAGAGGCTGGAGGTTCCCCCCATTCTCTTGTATTAGAGCTTGGGTCCTTTCTGGTCCATACTAGAGTGCTGAGGCTACCCCTCCAGTACTTCTTGTACATACTAGAGGCTGGAGGTACCCCCCATCTTCTTTGTAACATCTAGAGGCTGAGGTCCTCCTCCATTTCTTCTTTGACACTAGAGGCTGCGAGGCTTCCTCCAGCCTTCTTTTGTAACCTACTGGGACTGGAGTTCCTCCCATTCTTCTGTTGTCATCAGAGGCTGGAGGTTCCACCCATTCTTCTCTTGTACTCTAGCGGTGGAGGTTACCCCATTCTTCTCTGTCAATTGTAGGCTGGGTCCCATTCTTCCTATGCACACATCTGATGGCTGGTTCCCACCATTCCTTCTTGACTCTGAGGCTGGAGTGATTCCCCCCATTCTTCTTTGTAACATCTAGATGGTTCCCCCCATTCTTCTTTGTACATCTAGACGGGTTCGTTCGCTTCTACAGACTGGGTTCCCATTCTTACTGTACATCTAGAGGCTGGAGTTCCACCCATTACTCTTTGTACATCTAGAGGCTGGAGTTCCTCAACTTCTTCTTTTAATCTAGAGGTGAGGTTCACCAATTCTTCTTTGTAATCCTAGGGCTGGAGGTTCCCATGTCTTCTTTGTACATAGAGGCGGGAGGTTCCCCCCATTCTTTTGTTACTCTAGAGGCTGGAAGTTCACTCCATTTTTCTTGTGTACCATCTAGGCTGGAGGTTCCCCCATTCTTCTTTACTACTCTAGGCTGGTCAGGTTCTCCATTTTCTTTGTCATCTATAGGCGGAGCGTTCCACCAATTCTTCTTGTACCCTCTAGAGGCTGGAGGTTCCCCCACTTTTCATCTAGCTGATTCCCCATTCTACTCTAGATGCTGGAGGTTCCCATTCTTCTGTGTACTCTCGTAGAGGCTGGCGGGTTCCCCCATTCTTCTTTTGTCATACTAGATGGCTGGAGGTTCCCCATTCTTCTTTGTACTACTCGTAGGGCTGGAGGTCCCCCATTCTTCTTTAAGTGACTCTAGGGCTGGAGGTTCCCCCATTTTTTTATATATCTAGTGAGCTGGAGGTTCCCCCATTCTTCTTAGATATGGGATCATCTCTTAACAGAGCTGAGGCTCCCCCCCATTCTTCTTTGTACTCTAGAGGGCTGGATTCCTCCATTCTTCTTTGTACTTCTAGAGGCTGGAGATTCCCCCCCATTTCTTCTGACATCTAGAGGTGGGGTTCTCCATCTTCTTTGTAATCTAGAGGCTGGCAGGATTCCCCCATTCTTCTTTGCACCATCTAGAGGCTGGAGTTCCCCACATTCTTCTCTGCATATCTAAGGCTGGAGGTTCTCCCATTCATCTTGATCCATATTAGAGGACGGAGGTCCCCCATTCTTCTCTTGCACATACTGGGAGGCTGGAGGTTACCCAACTTTCGCCTGTACAATCTAGAGATGGAGGTCCCCACTTCTCTTTGACATCTAGAGGCTGGAGTTTCCCCCATTCCTTCTTTTCTTATACATCTGGAGGCTGAGAGTCCACACATTCTTATTTGTATATCAGAGGCTGGGAATGGTTACCCCCTTCTTCTTTTGTAATGTAGAGGCTGGACGGTCCCCCATTCTTCCTATGTACATCTAGAGGTGGAGTTTCCCCATTCTTCTTTGTAAGCTACTCAGTCATTCCCTTAAGCTGGAGGTTCCTCCCATTCTTCCTTGTCATCTAGGAGCTGGAGGGTCTCCCCTTCTTTTGTACATACTAGAGGAGGACGGTTCTCCCCCTTCTTCTGTTAAATCTAAGGCTGGAGGGGTTCCCCACATTCTTTCTTTGATAAACTAATGGGGTTCCCCCATTTCTTCTTTTGTACATCTGTGGCTGGAGGTTCCTCCACTTCTGATTAGCGGTTCCATATTTATAACATCTAAGGCGGAGGTTCCCCCATTCTTCCTTTGTACATTAATAGGGCTGGAGTTTCCTCCTACCTCTTGTACAGCTAGAGCTGGAGGGTTCCACCATTCTTCTTTGTACATCTAGAGGCTGGAGGTTTCCCTCCCCATTCTCTTTGTACATCTAGTAGCTGAGGTTCCCACCATTTCTTCTCTGTACATCTCGAGGGCTCGAGGTTCCCCTCCCCATTCTTCTCTGACATCTGGAGGTTCACACATCTCCTCCTGTACATCTAGAGGCGGAGGTTCCCCCATTCTTCTTGTAATCTGGAGCGGGAGGTTCCCCATCATCTTCTCTGCATATTTAGAGGCGGAGGTTCGTCCATTCTTACTTGTACATAGAGAGTTCCTCCATTCTTCTCTTTGCTACTTCTTGAGGCTGACGGTTCCCCAGTCTTCTCTGCATTAGAGGGGGTAGTGGGTGTCCCCCCATTCTTCTTTGTATCTCGAGGTCTGGAGTTCTCCTTCAATTCTGGCTGCTTTGTACATGAGAGGCTGGAGGTTCCCCCCCTTCTTCTCTGCATCTGGAGGTGGGTTCCCCCATTCTTCTCGTACTCTAGAAGGCTGGAGGTCCCGCCCTTGCTTCTTTGTACTCATAGGCTGGAGGTTCTCCAATCTATCTTTGTACATCTAGAGGCTGGAGGTCCCCCCATTCTTCTGCCTATCGGAGGCTGGTACGGTTCCACCATTCTTCTTGTATACATCTAGAGGCTGGAGGTTCCCCCCTTCCTCTTCTCTGCACATCTGGAGGTGGAGGTTCCCCCCCCAGCATCTTTTCTTTTACATCTAGTAGGCTGGAGTTTCTCCCATCTTCTTTGTACATCTGAGAGATATGGAGTTTCCTCAATTTTCTTCTTGTACATCTATAGGCGGAGGGTTCCCTATTCTTATTTTGTATCTAAGAGGCTGGGGTGCCCAACTTCTTCTTTGTAACTAGAGGCTGGAGGTTCCTCCATTCTCTTGATCATCTAAGAGCCTGGCGGGTTCCCCCATCATTCTTCTTTGTACATCTGAGGCTGTAGGTTCCCCCCATCTTTCTTGTACATCTAGAGGCTGGAGGTTCCCCCATTCTTTTTTGTACATCTATTGGCTGGAGGTTCCCCATTCTTCTTTAACCATCCGAGGCTGGAGTTCCCCATTTTCTTTGTACATCTGCAGGCTGGAGGTTCCCCCATTCTTCTTTTGCACATGTAGGGGGAGGATTGAGAGTTCCCCCCAATTCATGTGCTTTGTACATCTAGGGCTGGATTGTTCCCCCTTCTTCTCTGTGCCTCGAGGCTGGATGTTCCCCCCTTCTTCTTAATACATACTGGAGGCTGGAGGGTCCACTATTGCTTTTCCTTTGTTATATCTAGAGGCTAGAGGTGTCCCCCATTCTTCTTTGCACTTCTAGAAGCTGGAGGTTCCTCTATTCTTCTTTTGTCATTAGAGGCTGGAGGTTCCCCCATTCTTCTGTTTTACTCTAGAGGCTGGAGGTTCCTCCTTTCTTCTTTGTCATCTTAGAGCTGCGGATTCCCTCCTTCTTCTTTGTACCTCTAGTGTTGGAGGTTCACCCCATCTCTTTATACATCTGGAGGATGGAGGTCCACAACTTCTTCTTTGAATCTAGAGGCTAGAGGTTCCCCCTTCTTTTAATTGCTGGGTCTTGACCTAGACAGTTGCCCCTTCTTCTTTGTAATCTGGAGGCTGGAGTTTCCTCTATTCCTTCTTGTATATCTAGAGGCTGGCGGTACCTCTATTCTTCATTTGTACTCTAAGGCTGGAGGTTCCCCCCATTCTTCTCTTCTACATCTGAGGACTGGAGGTTCCTCTAATTTTTTGTACATCTAGAGGCTGGAGGTTCCCCACTTCTTCTTTATACATCGGAGGTTCCCCCCTTCCTTCGTGTATTCTAGAGGCTGAGGTTCCCCCATTCTTCTTATTAACTCTGGAGGCTGGAGTCCCACACATTACTTTGTGTACACTCTAGAGCTGGGACGGTTCCTCCCTTCTTTCTTTGTACACTGGGCTGTGACGGTCCCCCATTCTTCTTTATACACATCTATGAGGCTGGAGTTCCCGTTCTTCTTGTATCATCTAGATGGGAGGTTTCCTCCATTCTTCTTTGCTGTACTCTAGAGGCTGGGGTTCACCCCATTCTCTTGTACATCTGAAGCTGAAGGTTACCCCCATTTTCTTTTAATCTATAGGCTGGATGGTTCCCCCTTCTCTTTACACTCTGGAGGCTGGAGAGGTCCCGACATTCCTCTTTGGTACATTAGATGCTGGAGTGTTCCTCATTCTTCTTTGTATGCTAGCGGCTGGCGGTTCCCCCAATCTTCCTTTGTACTCTAGAAGGGCTGAAGGTTCCCCATTCTTCTTTGTACATCTAAGGGGCTGGAGGTTCCCCCTTTTCTTTGTTTACATTGATGGCCTTGGAAGGTTCCTCTATTTCTTGGTGTACAGCTAGGCTGGAGGTCCTCTATTCTCCTTTGTACATCTATAGGCTGGAGGTCCAGACGCACCACAGATGAGCCGTTCTTCTTTGTACATCAGAGGCTGGAGGTCCTCTATTCCTTCTTTGACATCTAAGGCTGGGGTTCCCTCCATTCGTCTTTGACATCTAGAGGTTTGGAGGTTCCCCCCCATGTACGTTTTGTACTCATGGAAGGTGGGGTCCGCACATTTCTTTTGTTATCTAGAGCAGAGGTTGCCCCCATTCTTCTTGTCATCTAGAGCTGGAGGTTCCCCCTTCTTTCTTTGTACATCTAGAGGTGGAGTTCCCCCATTCTTCTTTGTACAATCTAGGACGCTTGGATGGTTCCTCTATTCTTCTTTGTACATCTAGAGGCTGGAGGTTCCCTCCATTCTTCTTTGTACATCTAGAGGTTGGAGGTTCCCCCATTCTTCTTTATACATCTGGAGGCTGGAGGTCCACACATTCTTCTTTGTACATCTAGAGGCTGGAGGTTCCCCCATTCTTCTTTATACATCTGGAGGCTGGAGGTCCACACATTCTTCTTTGTATATCTAGAGGCTAGAGGTTCCCCCATTCTTCTTTGTACATCTGGGCTGGAGTTACTTTCTCTTTGTATTGGGCTGAGTTCCTTATTCTTCTTTGTACATCTAGAGGCTGGAGGTTCCTCTATCTTTTTTGTAATCTAGAGCTGGAGGTTCCCCATTCTTCTTTATACATCGGAGTCTGGAGGTTCCCCCATTCTTCTTTTGTACATCAGTGGGGCACTACTCGGAGGCTACCACACATGTTCTTGTAGTCAGAGGTGGAGTTCCTCCATTCTTCTTTGCTCGAGGATGCTGGAGGTTCCCCCATTCTTCTTTATACATCTAGAGGCTGGAGGTTCCCCGATTCTTCTTTGTACATCTAGAGGCTGGAGGTTCCTCCATTCTTCTTTGTACATCTAGAGGCTGGAGGTTCCCCCATTCTTCTTTGTACATCTAGAAGCTGAAGGTTCCCCCATTCTTCTTTGTATATCTAGAGGCTGGAGGTTCCCCCATTCTTCTTTATACATCTAGAGGCGCGGAGGTTCCCCATTCTCTTATACATCTGGGGCTGGAGGTCACACCTTCTTCTTTGTCATCTAAGGCTGGAGGTTCCTCCATTCTTCTTGTACATCTAGAGCTGAGGTTCCCCCATTCTTCTTTGTACATCTAGAGCTGAAGTTCCCCCATTCTTCTTTGTACATCTAGAGGCTGGATGTCCCCCATTCTTCTTTACCTCTGAGGCTGGAGGTCCACACCTTCTTCTTTGATATCTAGAGGCCGCGAGTTTCCCCATTCTTTATTTGTACTTAGAGTCTGAGGTTCCTCATCTTCTTTGTACATCTATAGGCTGGAGGTTCCCTTTTCTTTGTCATCTAGAGGCTGGAGGTTCCTCTAATTCTTCTTTGTACATCTAGAGGCTGGAGGTGTCCTCATTCTTCTTTGTACATCTAGAGGTTGGAGGTTCCCCCATTCTTTATACATCTGAGGCTGGAGGTCCACACATCTTCTTTGTATTCTAGAGGCGAAGGGTTCCCCATTCTTCTTTGTAATCTAGAGGCGGAGGTTCCCCCATTCTTTGTGTAATTAGAGGCTGGAGGTTCCCCCATTCTTCTTGTACATCTAGAGGCTGGAGGTTCTCTATTCTTCTTTGTACATCTAGAGGCGGCAGGTTCCCTCCATTCTTCTTTGTCATCTAGAGGTTGGAGGTTCCCCCATTCTTCTTTATACAATCTGGAGGATGAGGTTCCCCCATTCTTCTTTAACATTGGAGGGTGGAGGTTCCTCTATTCTTTCTTTGTCTATTAGAGACTAGAGGTTCCCCCATTCTTTTTGTACATCTAGAGGCTGGATGTTCCTCTATTCTTCTTTACATCTGGAGGCATGGAGGTCCACAATTCTTCTTGTACATCTAGAGCTGGAGGTTCCCCATTCTTCTTATAATAGTGAGGGTCCACAGCTCTGGAGGACTGGAGGTTCCCCATTCTTCTTTGCTACTAGAGGCTGGAGGTTAACCCCTTCTTCTTTGCACATCTAGAGGCTGGGGTTCCCCCATTCTTCTTAATCTGAGCTGGAGGTTCCCCCATTCTTCTCTGTACATCTAGAGGCTGAGGTTCCCCATTCTTCTATGTACATCTAGAGGCTGGAGGTTCCCCATTCTTCTTTGCCATCTGAGGCTGGAGGTTCCCCTTCTTCCTGTCATCTAGAGGCGGGGTTCCTCCATTCTTCTTTGTACATCTAGAGGCTGGTAGTATCCTCTATTCTTCTTTGTAACATCTAGAGCTGGAGGTTCCCCCATTCTTCTTTGTACATCTAGATGTGCCCCCCTCTTCTTTGACTTGAGGCTGAGGTTCCCCCATTCTTCCTTGACATTAGCGGGGAGTTCCTCCATGCTTCTTGACATTAGGGCTGGGGTTCCTCCATTCTTCTTTGTAATCTAGAGGCTGGAGGTTCCCCCATTTCTTTGTACATCTAGAGGCTGGAGGTTCCCCATTCTTTCTTTGTACATCAGAAGACTGGAGGTTTCCCCCATTCTTCTTTGTACATCTAGAGGTTCCCCCCATTCTCTTTGTACATCTAGAGCTGGGAGGTTCCCCCATTCTTCTTGTACATCTAGAGGCTGGAGGTTCCTCCATTCTTCTTTGTAACATCTAGAGGGCGGAGTTCCCCATCTTCTTTGTACATCTAGAGGCGGAGGTTCCCCCATCTTTCTTTGTACATCTAGAGGCTGAGGTTCTCCATTCTTCTTTGTACATCTAGAGGCTGGAGATTCCCCCATTCTTCTTGTTGTACAATTAGGGCTGGAGGTTCCTCCATTCTTTTCTACAGCTAGAGGGTGAGGTTCCTCCATTCTTCTTTTGTACATCGAGAGGACTGGGGTCCCCCCCCATTCTCTCTGTACATCTAGAGGCTGGAGTTCCCCACATTCTTCTTGTACACTGAGGCTGGAGATTCCCCCATTCTTCTTTGTACTCTAGAGGCTGGGTTCCCCCATTCTTCTTTGTACATCTAGACTGGGTGCTTCTCCATTCTTCTTTGACTCTAGGGCGGAGGTTCCTCCATTCTTCTTTGTACATCTAGAGGCTGGAGGTTCCCCCATCCATCTTGCCATCAGCCCAAGATGCATCCCCACGTCCCGTGAAGCTCGGTCCTCCCCCAGGTGTGTCAGGGGACGGTGCAGTGTTGTCAACAGCTGTAAGGTGTCTGTAATGAAGCTTTATTGATAATCCTTGGTCCAATTACATCAAAAAAATTTTAACTCCAATTGTCACTTGGGCAAAAAAAAAAAATTTGTCTGGAGCTACAATGATAAAATATACAATTCCGACTTACATACAAATTCAACTTAAGAACAAACCTACAGAACCTATCTTGTACGTAACCCGGGGACTGCCTGTACTGCCTTCTATGTGCAAGAAAATAACTACTATAATACTGCCCCCTGTGTACAAGAATATAACTACTATAATACTGCCCCCTATGTACAAGAATATAACTACTATAATACTGCCCCCTATGTACAAGAATATAACTACTATAATACTGCCCCTTATGTACAAGAATATAACTACTACAATACTGCCCCCTATGTACAAGAATATAACTACTATTGTATGTAAGTCGGAACTGTATATTTTATCATTGTAACCCCAGCCAAAATTTTTTTGGTCTCTGTGACAATTGGATTTTAAAATGTTGGATTGTCATAAGAACCAGGAGTAACAGTAAAGCTTCATTACAGACGCCTGTGATATCTGTTACAGCTGATTATTGTAGCCTAGGGCTAAAGTACAGGAAATTACCAACATCCAGAGGTCCGTTTGTAACTAGGAGTCATCTGTAAGTCAGGTGTTCTTAAGTAGGGGACCGCCTGTACGTATTACTGAGATTTGCTGACAAGTATTAGATGAGCTGAATTTCTCCTTTAGACAATAAAGTTATTGTAAGTCATGTATTTCTTTGACACCCCCTTCATCATAAAAATATAGGGGGGGATTTATCAAACGCCAGCGCTCCTGCATCGCCATATGATACTGACCACGCCCCCTCCATGTACCGCCGGATACCTAGAGAGGCTTAGGTGCTTAACGTATCTGGCAGGTGGCGTGGCCACCAGGAAAACTACGACAGATCCAACCTGGCATAATTTTGCGTAAAAATATAGAAAAAATGTGCCGCCCGCAGCATCCGTATGCCCCACAGTCACTACTTTAATCTTAAATTCTTGCCTGCACAAAAATATGCAATTCATTCTCTGTTTCTACACCAACTGTTCAATATTCTTTCATTATTTATCAGTCTGCGAAAAGCTTATATACTGGTCTAACATAAAAATAATTACTATAATAATAATATTCCTTATTTACATAGCGCCATCATCGCGAAGCACTTTATATATTATAGTGATTCTCCATATACTGCCCCCTATGTACCAGAATATGACTACTATAATACTGCCCCCTATGTACAGGAATATAACTACTATAATACTGCCCCCTATGTACA
>WNYA01000497.1:610-36421 GCA_019512145.1 Engystomops pustulosus | reverse complement strand
CCCTATGTACAGGAATATAACTACTATAATACTGCCCCCTATGTACAAGAATATGACTACTATAATACTGCCCCCTATGTACAGGAATATAACTACTATATATAACTACTATAATACTGCCCCCTATGTACAGGAATATAACTACTATAATACTGCCCCCTATGTACAGGATATATACACGCTCTTGCTAAGAGTTCCCCCAGCGTTGTCCTTGTTTTCGGTGTCTGTTGATACAGTTATGATTTCCACACCCACGCTCTTCTCCTTCCTCTATATAAGTCCTTGGCTCTGCGTATAGACAATAAGGAGATTGTTCGGCCGGATCGGCAAGATAAGTATCAATGATGGGAAAGTGCACGACTACTCTGTGCATTGCGGCTCGCGCTCTGGGAACATCTCCCTGGATCTTGGGCTGTTCCCCACCCCCCCCACAATCTTTTCTTTGTCTTTAGAAAAAGAGGAAATATTTTTCCATCCGCTTTATAATGCCCGACACCTGTAATGTCTGCACTGTATGGAGTGTCAGCTCATTGGGCCACTCTTTCTTAGCGATGTGTTTCTTAGTATTTGAAGCAACAGTAATAGTGTTTATATTCACTGTACTAGTGGGCAGTATTATAGTAGTTATATTCCTGTACATAGTGGGGCGTATTATGTATTATATTCTTGTCCATCTGGTCAGTATTTGTAGTTATATTCCTGTACATAGGGGGCATTTATTATAGTAGTGTATATTCCTGTGCATAGGGGCATTATTATAGTAGTTATATCTTGTACATGGGGGCAGTATTATAGTAGTTTAAATTCTTGTACATAGGGGCAGTATTATAGTAGTTTATATCTTGTACACAGGGGGCAGTATTATAGTAGTTATTTCTTGTACTAGGGGGCAGTAGGGATAGTATTATATTCTGTACATAGGGGGCATATTAGTAGTAGTTTTATTCTTGTACATAGGGGCAGTATTTATAGTGTTTATACTTCGGTACATAGGGCAGTATTATAGTACGTTTATATTCTTTTACATAGAGGGCAGTATTATAGTAGTTATATTCCTGTCATAGGGGCAGTATTATAGTAGTTATATTCTTGTACATAGGGGGTATAGTAGTAGTTATATCCTGTACTGGGGGCCGTATATAGTATCGTATATAGATCCTGTACATAGGGGCAGTATTATACGTAGTTATCCTGTACATAGGGGGCAGTATTATAGTAGTTATATTCCTTGTACATAGGGGGCAGTATTATTGTATAATTATAGGCATATTAACCTGTACAGTAGGGGGCAGTATTATAGGTGAGTATGTATAGTTTCCTGTACAAGGGGGCGTATATTCTTATTCTTGTAGCATAGGGGGCAAGTATTATAGTAGTTTATTTCTTGCACAAGGGGGCATATTATAGTATTTCTATTCCTGTAGTACATAGGGGCTATTATAGTATTTTTTTATATTCTTGTACATAGGGGCAAGTATTATAGAGTAGTTATATTCTTGTACATAGGGGGCATGATTAGATTAGTTATATTCTTGCACATAGGGGCGTATTAATAGTTATATTCATTACATAGGGGGCAGTAATTATAGTATTTTATATTCCTCTTACATAGGGGTGCAGTATTATAGTAGTTATATTCCTGTACATAGGGGGCAGTATATAGTAGTTATATTCCGTGTACATAGGGGCCTATATAGTAGTAGTTATATTCCTGTACATAGGGGGCAGTTTATAGTAGTTAATATTCCTGTACATAGGGGGCAGCATTTAGTAGTTTATATCTTGTACATAGGGCGAATAGTAATTATAAGTCAGTTATAGTCTTGTACATAGGGGACAGTATTATAGTAGTTATATCCGTATATAGGGGCAGTATTATAGAGTTTATATTCCTGTACATAGGGTGCATTAGTTATAGTAGTTATATTCCTGACATAGGGGTCAGTATTATAGTAGTTTTATTCCGGCTCACATAGAGCAGTATTATAGTATTTATATTCTGTAGTACACAGGGTGTAGTATTATCGTTACTATGTATATATCTTTACACGGGGTCGATTTAGTAGTTATATTCTTGTACATAGGGGTCTATTTGGATTATCGTAGTTATATTCTTGTACATATGGCCGATCAGTAGTTATTGTCATTTCTATTCCCTGTATATAGGGGGCAGTATAATTAGTTTATATTCCTGTACTAGGGGTGCAGTATTATAGTAGTTATATTCCGTACATAGGGGGGCAGTATTATAGTAGTTATATCCCTGTACATAGGGGGCAGTATTAGACTAGTTATATTCCTGTACATCGGGGCATTATTATAGTAGTTATATTCTTGTACTATGGGCAGTATATAGTAGTTTTATTCGGTACACAGGGTGGTAGTATTAATAGTAGTTATATTCTTGTACATAGGGGTCATTATTATATTATGTATTTCCTGTACATGAGGGGCAGTATTTAGTAGTTATATCCCTGTACATAGGTGGCATGTATTATAGTAGTTGTATTCCTTACATAGGGGCAGTATTATAGTATTATCTTTCTTGTACATAGGGCAGTATTATAGTAGTTATATTCCTGTACATAGGGGGGCATTATTATAGTAGTATATTCTTGTACATAGGGCGTATTTAGTGTTATATTCCTGTACATAGGGGCAGTATTATATTAGTATTCCTGTACATGGGGGCAGTATTATAGTTCTTATATTCTTGACATAGGGAGCAGTATTATAGTAGTATATTTCTGTACATAGGGGGCAGTATTTATAGTAGTTTATATTCCTGTAACATAGGGGGCATATTAGTTTTTTATATCTTGTACATAGGGGCAGTATTATAGTAGTTATATTCTTGTACATAGGGGGGCAGTTATAGTAGTTATATTCTGTACATAGGGGGGCAGTAATTAGGTAGTTATATTCTGCACATAGGGGCAGTATTATAGTAGTTATATTCCTGTACATAGGGTTGGCAGTTAGTTATAGTAGTTATATTCTTTTACTGGGGGCAGTATTATAGTGTTATCTTTTGTCCTTGTACATAGGGGCAGTATATAGTAGTGATATTCTTTTACATAGGGGCAGTATTATAGTAGTTAGATTCCTGTACATGGGGCAGTATCTTATAGTAGTTTATAATTCTGTACATAGGGGGCAGTATGATAGTAGTTATATTCTTGTACGAGGGCAGTATTCTAGTAGTTATAGTCGGGTTGTACTAGGGGGGGAGTCTTATAGAGTTTATATGCCTGTACATAGGTGGACAGTATTATAGGTTTATATTCTTGTCCATAGGGGGCATTATTATGATAGTTATTTCCTTGTAACTGGGGGGCAGTATTATAAGTTTTATTTCTTGTACTAGAATGGCTGTACATAGGGATTGATAGGGCAGTATTATAGTGTATATTCCTGTACAATGGGGCAGTATTATATGTTCTTTCTTGTACATAGGGGGTAGTATATAGTAGTTTATTCTTGTACATAAGGGCAGTATTATAGTAGTTATATTCCTTACATAGGAGCAGTATTATAGGGTTATATTCTTATTCTTGTACATAGGGGGCAGTATATAGTAGTTATATTCTTGTACATAGGGGGCAGTATTATAGTAGTTATATTCCTGTACATCGGGGGCAGTATTATAGTAGTTCTATCTTGTAACAGGGGTCAGTATATAGTAGTATTTATATTTTGTACTATAGGGGGATATTAAGTAGTTATTCTTGTAACATAGAGGGCGTATTATAGTAGTTATATTCCTGTACATAGGGGCAGTATTATAGTAGTTATATTCTTGTAATAGGGGTAGTATTATAGTAGTTTATTCTTGTACATAGGGGCATGTATATAGTAGTTATATTCTTGTACATAGGGGCAGTATTAATGTAGTTATATTCTTGTCATAGGGGCAGTATTATAGTATTTTATCCCTGTACATAGGGGGCAGTATTATAGAGTGATATTCCT
Source organism: Engystomops pustulosus (assembly GCA_019512145.1). Lineage (NCBI taxonomy): Eukaryota > Metazoa > Chordata > Amphibia > Anura > Leptodactylidae > Engystomops > Engystomops pustulosus. Next base: position 32,449 of record WNYA01000497.1, on the reverse strand, counting down.
GTACATAGGGCAGTATATAGTAGTTTATTTCCTTGTACATAGGGGGCAGTATTATAGTAGTTATATTCTTGTACATAGGGGGCAGATTATAGGTTATCCTGTACATAGGTGCAGTATTATAGTATTTAATTCTTGTACATAGGGGGCATTATTATATTATATTTTGTATCATAGGGGGCAGATTAAGTATTTATTCGTAACTAGTGGGGCAGTATTATAGTAGTTATATTCTTGTACATAGGGGGCAGTATTATAGTAGTATATTCTTGTAATAGGGGGGTCAGTTTAGAGTTATAATCTTGGTAACATAGGGGCAGTATTAAATAGTTTATATTTTTGTATATAATATAATTAATCAGTAAACTGTATTGTAATTTTTTCCATGTTCCTCGAAGAATTAAGAAATGTACTAATGGAAGATATCGGTTCCTTGGAGACCATTATTATACTCTCTCAATGCATACATGGTCTTAACTTTCAAGAGACAGCTGCAGGCCCTACCTCTTGGTCCTATAGTCTACCCTTTTAGTAGTTAGGCCTTGCTGATTTAATAATCTAAATAATCATCTAGTTCCATATATTCCTGATCTCTTTGATTAAAAATTTCCATTTTTGAAAAACTCATCGCAAATCATTCATATTCAGCAATTCATCCGCACAGACGTCAGCCAAACCTGAATCATAAGAAGAAGAAGCTGGTGACTATCGGTAGAAACCATTAACCGCTTGTGGGAACTTCCATAAACAAAGCTGTGAGTCAGTGTCCCCATGCAAAGCAAGACAACGTCTACAGAGCGAGAGTCTCTGAGTCCTGGCGACATCTTAGTAGACTTGAATGACAGCAGAGATGTTTACTTGGTCAGCCCACGTGCGTGGCATCCCCGAACACTCGGTCAACGTATCGCATTTTGACTTGTTTCCAGGATGGAACTGTATCTTTGGATTTCTTAGTAAAAAAAAGAAAATTATCTTGGTGGTGACATTGTAGTATCTTCTAAACCTCACGACTCCAACTTTTTTGTCTTCCCTTCGAACACATTTGTCTTCTCATCTCTCCTAGAGACCCCCTTTGTCCCCGCACAAACCTCTGCTCTCCTCCATCTCCTCTGTCTGATCCGAACTATAATAATTCTTATATATATATATGAGCGCTACAGTTTTCGCTGCGCTGCACAGAGTTTTCCAAATTGATCCCTGTACCATGGGCTCCCCATCTAATCATCCTACCAGTATGTTTTGGAGTGTGAGAGGAACCTGGAGGACCCCGGAGTAAACCCACCAAAACACGAGAGAACATACAAAACTCTTTACATATGTTGTGCTGGGTGGGACTTGAACCCAGACTCCTTGCTACCCATCAGCCACCATGCTGCCCTAGGTCCTTTTCCAGAGCTCTCCTTCTGCCTTAAGAATGCTCTCATCCTCTCCAGAACACGCGTGGGGTCAGTTTCTAATGTGCCCGATTCGCGTTTTCCCCGACGTGTTCCCCGAATATTTCCAATTTGCACCGATTTCCCATGACTTGCCCGATTGTGGCACGGGACGGTTGTGGCGCATCTGTGCTGCTTGCACGCGACGGAATCGGGGTCGTGGCCGAACAAACCCGACGGATTTCAAAAACCGCCGCATTTAAAACAAAATGTGCCGCGGAGCTTGCACTTAACCTTCACTAGGAATAGGCCGATGCTTTTCAGCGCAGCAGCGCCACTGGTGACGTCAGAGGACTGCCTATTAAATACCGCGTCCGACCCCATCCAGCACAGAGAACCACCGCTGATCAGTTTGCGATTGACCGGGTAAGTAAATCTGCCCTTTGTCTTCCTCAAGACCCCGTGACCCTCCCAGACAACTCTTCCTTGAAACACCTCTGATCTCCTCCAGACTCCTGTCATCTGTCTTCGCTTAGACCTCATGTCCGTTCAGACTCCTCTATCCTCTCCCTCTTCTAGCTCTCCCTCCAGACTCCTCTTTCTAACCTCATGTCCCCTGACTTTGTCCTCTCCAGACTCTCTCCCTCCTAACATACCCATTATTCTTGTTCAGACTCCTCTATTCTCTCTAGGGCCCATTGTGGGGAAAGACAGCTCAGGTGATGATCCACTGATCCATCATTGAGTCACTCGGGCAAAATACTTTATAACTTTCTCCTTGTAATATTTGGTTGGTGTTTGCTAAAATTTCGTCAAGTTGAGAAGTCAATAATACGTAATTTCTCAGTCTCTTATATTGATCCTCCTTTACAAAAACTACAACTAAAGCAGCAGGTCTTTGTCATTTCCATATCTAGCTACAGCAACTGGGATGTCATCATGGCCAAGTAACCAATTGTCTAAGAATGCTTGACAGTGTTGATAAAATGATTCAGACCCAAGATGTAGCATGATAAGGAAACATGGCCCATTTTGTGAACTCATTGATTGCTGATGGTTGTAGCCATAAAGACGCATTGTGTTGGTCCAAAGAAGTCAAAACTCTTATGAGATAGTTGATACAAATAGTATCTAACTGGCAGCCAGGTCTGTTCTGATGACCTGTCCATTGCCTCTAACTTGGATCGCGTACTGATAAAGTGTTCAGCGTTGTCTTCATCCACGGAGGTAGAAGAGATCATCCCATGAAGCTATTTACTAAAGGCTGCGCGCTGCACTTTTCTCGGACTTTGCAACCAGTCTTTCGGGATTTGCACGGCTTGGCCAGGTATTTAACAGGGGGCTGTGGCTGGCATTTTGTCGCACAACATCGGATTGTGGCGCGGCTGCGCTGCTCATGCGACGAAAATCGGGGGGCTCCATCGGACATCCGACGTGATTCGGACTGAGCGGGGGATTCACAATCAAATGTGTGTCGCAGACAATGGCACATTAATTACGCACCTGGCACCGAGGCGAAGATGGTGAACTCCCAAGCGGGACCTGAAGCGGGGAAGCGAGGGCACATATTCCTGATATTGGGTGCACGATCTTAGTGAATCAGCGGCACAGTGCATCTCTTCAGACAATGCACCTTTTGGGAACTTCGTCAGTATAGGTAGATAATGTAAAGTGCCCATTGTGTTAACCATTAAGGGAATGGGAAATGCTAGCTGGCGTTGGTTCCATCGTGTTTTGAGGTGCTTGGTTGAAGACCATTAGTTTTTCTACTGAAGTCTATGGGTCTCCTTCTGGAGCAGAAGAATTACAGTTGTTGGATGTTTATACTTTGGTAATTCTGAATCTGTGCTTCCGTCTGTATGTGGTCTTGCTCTACAGCTATAGCGTGGAGGATTCTTGAAGTTGATTTTTCTAGATTAAGACAACAAAGACCATTAGAAGATTGTACTTTAACCTACAATCGTACATCACAATGTATCCATCATATAAAACATCTGTATGTTACGACTCAGAAAATATGGAATTATTTTCTCCTACTTGAAAACAAAGCGAAGCAGCTACAAATCAGTCCATGTAATTTTACATTTTTATTTCATTACATCGTTTTACACAAAGGAAATCTCTATCTGCTTGCCAATTGGAGAAGTCTGGGAAAATACCAGCAGTCATCAGCATCACTAAGCGGTACACAGATGGGAGTTTCAACATCCATATGGCTTCCGTCATGTCAGAGTCCAAGGTCAACCTCAGTCTTAATTATACTTTCAATGGGAAATCGTTTAGTGACATAGTCAGATATAAAGGGGTAATTTATTACCATCCATCATCTGAGATACCAACGGACTCCTAAATGGATCAGAGGTGTCTGGACATAGACTTCGGCATGTAAAGCTTCTTCTCAATAACGGATCAAGTATTTTTAAAGCCTTTACCTCAAAGGGTGGTGATGTAGAGTATTATAACGTCTGTCATTAACCTGCGCTTAAGGACGCAGCCTGTTTGCAGGTTAAGGCTCGCAACTTTTTGGGAAATTTGACCAGTGTCTCTCCTGTGGTAATACTTTTCAAGCGCTTTAAGATATCCTGTGATTTTGTAGATTGTTCGTGCTGTTCTACTCGTGAGACATTGTAGTTTATGTTAGTAGTGTCATTTCGGTGATCTGTTCCTTTTTTGGGGGGTAAAAAATTCAAAATTTAGAAGAAGAATTGAAAAAAATGACTATTTTCAAAGTTTTCAAATGTTATAATTTTAGACAAAAAGTATACCACAAATTTTTTTTGATAGAAACCTTTGCCATTGGTCTCTTTTTTTTCCATAATTTGTTTATACGTTTCCATTATTTTTAGGATTGTGATGAGAAGTTTGAAGTTTTAGTAGCAACGTCGAATAGTATGTTGCTTGAAATTTGAAATGGCGAACTTTTTGGTGATCAATTCAGTTTGGAATTTCTCCTATAAAGACTTATGTACTATATACCCCCACAAGTAACACCATTTTATGAAGCCTAACATCTCAACCTATTCAAATCAGCATTTAAGAGAGTCTGTTAAGCCTTTAATTATTTTTCGGCAGCATATGAAAATGGATTAAATTTTGAAATTTCAATTTTTTGATTTCAATGCTTTCCAATTTTAAGCCCTAGAAACGGATACATTCAGAAGGAATTTGAGTAATTATATATTCCTAATTTCTGTGCGCCTGGGGGCTTCTATTCCGAGTGTAGCGGCAATACCAGACATGTGGGATGTTCATCTGGTTGCCTGGGCCGTTGCCCCGCAGGCAGCGGATTCCAGAAAGGCAGGGGTAGTTAGCCATAGGGGCTGGGAGATTTGGAAGCGCATATTTGGCTGGCAATATTTGTGTGGCGCATCAGTGTATAGACTGAAGGAACACTGAATGAACCGGCTACATAGAAAAGCTCAAACCCAATGACGGAAACTAAGACCCGCTCAAAGAATTTATTCGTGGGTTGTGTGAACATTTAAAATACCCCCGACACGCGATCAAAATTGAATGGCAAAGTTAATGTGGCAGATTAAAAATTGGCATTTCTTATCTGCAAAAATGTCTTTTAGGCCTCATTACTTTGCCCAACGCTCCATGCCACCATTTAGTAGGACAAACACCGCCTCAAAATCATTCGGCGGGTTGAGGTCCCGAGTAACGTCAATTCGCCGATCACTGTGGCGCATAATCATTACAGACTGTGTTGCACACAGAAGTGATGAGAAGCGGAAGGAGTGAAATTTTGATTTTAATGTCAGGCGCCGATGTTTTTTCCTTACATGTTTTGATTTGGAGTGCCTATGTCATGTTGGCATGGGCCGCGCTAGGGTGTGCCACTGCCATATGAACACCGCGGGCCAAGAAATGACATCATTAGGCTATACGGAATCACTAGACCCGCTCTAAGAAGATATCTTGTTGTTGGTGCGTGCATTTTAATAACCAAACGCATATCGCACACGTCGCTTCGTCAACAATTAATATGCAAGTACATGGTGCATGGTAAAAATTGCGTTTTTTTCCTCAAAAATGTCATTATTATATGTCCGATGCTGGGTTCCCACCATGCCACTTTAGACAAACACCGCGCCAAAATCATTTGCGGGTTGTCCGCGAGTACGAAATAAAAAAAACTCACACACTGTGCTCTAAATAATTTACAGACTGGGTATCACAGAAGGGATGAGAACGGCAGGGAGTGAAGAATTTTGATTTTCCACGCTCCGTTTCACTATGTTTGGATTTGTTGGGCCATTTCATGTTGGCAGTGGCCCGTAATGAGTGGCTAGTGCAAATAGAAACCGTCCCAATAGAATGATACCTTTACGGAAACTAGACCCTCTCACAGAATTTATCGTTGTTGTGGGTGAGCATTTTAGTAACCCGCCGATCCACGCTGTCAAAATTAAATGCACAAGTAAATGGGTGGCAGTTAGTAATAATATTGCGGTTTTTATCTGCAAAAATGTCATGTTTAGTGTGCCTCTATATACTGTGCCCACCCATGCCTACATTTAGCAAACACTCCAAAAATCATTCTGCGGTTTCCCGTAGTTAGCGTAGGGGGCGAATACCACCAACATGTGGGCCAATAATTTACAGACTGGTGTACCGAGACGGGATGAGTAACACGGAAGGATGAATTTTGATCTTTCGGCTAGCTCCGTTTCGTCACATGTTTTGATTTGGAGTGGCATGGTCCATGTGGCAGGAGAGCGCCGTGATGGGCCAGTGGCAATAGACTCCCCAATAAATGATACCATGTACGGAAACTTAGTTACCCTCAAGAATATATCGGTGGTTTGTGATGGGGCATTTTATCTTCGCCCAGACTACGGCTGGTGCAAAAGGGTGGGGGTAAATGCAAATAATGTTGCAGAGTAAAAATTGCGTTTTATAGCTCAAAATGTCATTGTTAGTGGCGCTCATATACTGTAGCCCACCGCCATTGGCCACTTTAGGCAAACAGCCCGAAAAATCATTCTAGACGGGTTGTCGCCGAGTCGGGCAAGAATAACCAGCCACATGCATGTCCGAAATTAGGGGCAGAAGACGGTACGAGCTAGAAGGATGAGAACCTGGAAGGATTTCTGTAGAATTTTGATTTCGCAGCTCCGTTTCATCCGGTGTTTGGATTTGAGTGGGCGCATGTCATGTGCAGGAGGCCGGGGGCGGAGTGGCCAGTGCGAATAGTAAAGCGGGTCCGCCGTCAAATAAATGATAGCGGCATTCGGATAACTATTTGTACGCGCGCTCTGCAAATAATTTATCTGTGTTGTGGTGACATGTCTTTAACTCAATCTGGCGCGTTCCACATTCGCTGGTCAAAATTAAATGTGTGGGTGAAGTAATGTTCAAGTAGTACAAATTTGTCGTTTTATTACAAATAAATGGCATTTTAGTGCCGTCATGCTACTGTGGGCCGGCATTACTCGCATGCGCACTTTAAGATCAGAACATATACCCCTTATAGGTCACCTGCCCAATAAAACTCGCAGAAAAAAATCAATGCGCGCGGTTGTCTCGCTAGTATTGTGCAATAACCTGGAAGTCATGTGGGGGCCAATAATTTACAGCTGCGGCAGGCACCCGTGGGCATGGGGTCTAGGAATTAGAAGTAAGTGGCACAATTTAGGTTTGTCAGTGCTTCAGTTTTGCGTGCTAGTATTTGTTAGGGGGGTAGCCGGCCCGCAAGTTTAGCACAGATATAGCCCGTAGCATAGTAAATCTCCCCCACTAGTAGTGAACCTATTTGGTAAAGGGCCGCATACGCGGATTTTGGTGGGGGGATTCACACTAGTAATAGTATGTAGGTCTTTTATAGGGCATTCATAACCCCTCATCACTGCTGGAGCTAAAATTGAGTGCATAATGTAATGGTCATTAGTAAAACTTGTGTTTTTTTTTTTAATCTCAAAAATGTCATTTTATAGTGCGGCTCAGTGTAAGCTGTCCGCAACGGCGAGGCATGGCCCACTTTAGATCAAACACGCACCAAAAATCATAGTTGCTGGCGGGTTTTGCGACACGAAGTATTGGGTTCAATAACCTATCACTCTTGTCGGCTCTATATTAGATTTACAGGCTGGTCACCAGCGGGCAGGGGTGTAGGAGAAAGAAGCACAATTTAGTTTTGCAAGCTTCGTTTTGCACTGTAGATTGGTAATGGGGGGTACGCTCCCCTAAAAAAAAAGCAAGGGAGGAAGGGATGTCCCTGAGGTCCGGCATTACAATATATTATCTGCGACCTCGGCTGTAATTATTGAAGCCTATTTTGGAAAGGCAGACCTCGCTCAAATTAATGTATGCTAGGCTTGTATGAGCATCCAGCTTAACCGCTGGCTAGGTGCTTGCTCAAATGTAATACAGAAGTGAGTAGTGCAGAGAAACATTCTATTGCAACTTTTATGCAATATGGCCATTGAAGTAGGCAAGAATGTCATCTTTGGCGCGCCAACATGGTCGCACTGGGGGGATAGTAATAACAGCATCAAAGATCATTCTGCGGGTAACCCGCGGTAAGGAGGGGCAATACTGCTGCATAGTGAGGCAAATAAATCTGTATTAGTAAATGGAGAGGCCAGCGGGGTCAGGCTCAATAAGGGAATGAAGCATGTTGGATTGGCAACTGTCCGGCTGATTGTACATTGTTTTTTCTTTTTTGGGGCATCATGACAATTGTATTTGTAATGCGCTATATGGGGTCTCAGTACAGCTAGAAAGCGTTCCCACTTAACGTGAACTCTGACGCCTATTTTGGAAAAAGCGAACCACCCCTGCGCATGAATTAATCATAGGGTATATGTTTAGCATTTAACTGTGCGCCACATGTGAGACGGCCCTATTTAAAAAGTGCATAATGGATAGTGCTAGTAAAAAATATCCATTATGTCATTTTGTGGCTCGGCAGCTGCTGCGCAGGGGGAGACTAACAGCGACGTTTGCACACGCTCTAACAATCAATGTATGGGGGCATGTTTTGCCCGGTAAATGCTATCCACGGGGGCAGTAATCTACCAGTCTGGGCACTGGGCAGGTCTTATGAAGGGTAAGGTGGCGGGCCTGGCGAGGCAGCGATGTATAAGCTGTGGCGTCAGAGGTAGCAACAGGGTAGGTCTCTAGAATATCCAGGGATGATAATGTATAAATTCGGTCAAGGCAATCATTTCGATAGCATAAGGGCGCGGGCTGGTTTTTTCTGGGGCATGTCGCTTACCAGTGATGAATGAGTGTCGGCTTCTTTACTGGGTCCTGATTTTTGGAGGGCTACAATAACGCATGCACCTCTTTTGTGACCTTCCCTTGCTGGCTGTTTGGGGAAGGGCTACTCCTGTAAGCGATTGCTGGGTGCCAGGGCCCTGGTACATACGTAGATGGGGCCTCACTTCCAGCTGTGGGCTAGCAGCGCCACGCGCTTCCTGGTCTCGGTGGGCAAATAAAAAGAAAGGTACTTTATTGCGTCATCCCATCCCGGGTGCATCCTTGAAATTCGGCAGAAGTTTCCGCCGGCTCTGCTTGGCACGGCATATCTAAATCTATGGCATTTCTGCTACATAAGCATTATTACAATGCCATCTGGGCAGATGTGCACGCCAGGCTCTTGTCCCCCGACAGCACCCCCTGACCTTCGCATTGCTTATTGTGGCGGGCTGAAGGGCTAACCTGGTGCATCCATATTCCAAGTCTCACATCTCTTTCATCGGCACCCGCCGCCGTGCATGTATTTCTTGTAAATGCTATAAATACATTCTGTCTTGCTTGGGGGTTACTTAGGTCCTGTTCACCCTGCGTAGCTGGGACAAGGGGTAGTGTTTGCTTCATGGTATTGTGGTGAATACAAGGTACCCTCATCATCATCGTAGTCGGGCTTGTACTTAACAGCAGCAGATAGGCAGAGTCGTCTGGCATGATTGCCGCGCCTGCTTATGCGGTGCCTTTTAAGTTTTTTTTGGGTGGGCGCGCAAGGGCAGGGCGTACTTAGGGATACGGCTCTCCTTCGTCTGATTTCTCTGGCGTAGGGCAGTGTCGCAAGGCAATGAATCGGCGCTATGATTTCTGACTTTCTGAAGTGATGTGGCTCTTTGAAGGCAGTAGGTGGTGCTGTCGTGTAGTAAAATTAGGTCCAGGTGGAGGTGCGTAGTCTCCTGTCCAGCAGTGGTGCACTAAAAATGCCGGCAGAAGCACTATCATTCCATCCCTTTCAAAGAACAATTTTGCAAGCTTTCCAGGTAAATAGGGGGGGCTATTGCTGGGGGGCACTATAGTGGAGGTCAGCTTCGCTATCTATATACTCCTGACTTGGAGGTGTACGCCAGTGTATGAGCTTTCCGGGGGCACAGGTCTGTTATACAATTCTCACAGCAAAACTTCATCAGCGACCACCCTCTTGGCCTCTCTTATTGGCAGGTATTCTTGGGCTGGAAGTGAGTCTCGGATCCTTTGAATTGATAACCCAGGGACTCCGTCCTATGCTCAACATGTTTGTCGGGGTATAGTGCCCTGGGCAAACTTGGCAGCTAAAATGTTTCTAATATTGGCCTGATCGCTGACGCCGCAAATTAAATAGACGATCATGCACTGGGGGTGCTGCGCTTCATGGTGGCACTGTGTGTTGTCAGTGTAGTGGGCTAGAAAACTTATGATAGGCTTCAACGCAATCGTGCTCATATTGCGCATGCGGAACTATCGGGGGTGTGGTATCAGTTCTGTCTATGCTCGTCAGTATTCGGCGCGGTCTGATTGAAGGCTTCTTTTAGGCTATCGGCTCCATGAGGAGTATTATGGGGCCTGCTCAATGACTTGTTCATACTCGTGGCTGCAATTGACAGTTGGTCGCGCTCATCGTCTGTAGGGTTGTGCATACAAGGGATGTTGGTTTTGCGGCTAATATTTGTTAGCCGGCGTAGATTATTTTCTATTTATGTATCCTGAAATAATATTCAGGCGAGCTCCAAAAACAATACGGAAGGATGACATCAGAAAAAAAACTTATAAGTAAAAAAGTCGGCACAGCTCTGAGCCCTGTCGTGTGCAATTAATCTCTCAGATGGCCGCGTATAGTCAGGACTCTGAGGTTATAGATTATCTGGGGGCTATTGTCTTCAGGTGGGGTTCAGGTTGGTAGAGCCGGTCTCAGACGCTCTCCTCGGTGTGGCCTGTGCATGAGTCGCCGAGAAACTTCGCCTGCAGAAGTCGCGGGCAGGCAGTCACCCCTCTTTTCCTTCTCGCATGGGGCAAGTCGGCCATCAGACGGGCCAGCTTCTCCTCCAAAGTCGGCCTGGAAGGGCCACTACATGCGCCTTCTGTGGGGTTCTTCCTAGGTCACTGGGCAGATAGAGGTGGGCAGTAGATATGGATTAGTAAAAGGGTACGCATCAGCTCTCCAGCTAGCGGACTGCGGTGTGCTAGGAGTCCCGGTTTCTTTATTAGAACGTTATACTAGCGCTCCACTATCGATGTACGTCTTCTGAGTACATTGGCAGCTACAGCAAATAAAATATAGAACTAGTAAAATTAGATAAGTGTGTCAGCTCAACTATCCGGATAAACCGTCTGAGCATAGCCAACACCAATTAAAACAATATATTCCCACCAAATACAAGGGAAGCGGACAAACAAGCGCAGTACAGATAGCAGTCATCACTAAAAAATGAGATGTGCACTATAACTAGCATCTGATCAAGGCCGCAGCAGATTAGGGGGTCACACAAAAAACATATAAGATAATGCGGCCACCAAGCTTACATCTGGCGGCGACACGTGGGGACAAGGGTCCGCGACATTTACTGGGGGTCAGAGGCACACGCTCAATCAATTGGTGTGCACTAAAGCTAGACTACACACCGTAGGGCTCGCCCAGATGGCACAGCAAAAAATATGTTGCTACATAACTAGCACACACCGGCGGACAGCCGCAGCAGGATAGGCAGGGCACGGCAAAAAGAATAATGCGGTGCGCTAAAACTAGCACGGACAAGCCGCCAGCATATAGGCTAGTCAGAACAGAAAAAAAATACTGTGGCATTGCCTTTAATACTAGGCTAGGACTGAAGCCACCGTGCACAGATAGCACACACTAAAAAAAACATAGGTATATGGGCACGACAAGCGGCACACCACCATTCCAGACGACTCTAGCCTCTACATATGGCACAGCTAAAACTTAATGTGGGCGGCACTAAATTGCTAGGTCACGGACAAGTAGCGCACAGATAGCTCTCACAAAAAAAATATGTGGGCCGGCCATCCTAAACTACAGACGACTAATCCGCGGGCAATAGGGGCCACTGCACTAAAAAAAAAAAAAGAGTATGTCACGCGCAAATGTCTACGCTTACAAGGCACGGCAGCAGATGGCACACACAGTAACACAAAAATATGTGCTCGCACTACATTCTTAAACTAGCAGGAGCTGTAATAACACGACAAAGCCGCATCGCCGAGCACATAGCCACGTCTAAAATAATGGCGGCTACTTTAATACTTACACTGACAGGTCGCACAAGAAAGATGCACCTAACAAAAAAGATATATGCGCACTAAACTGAACGACGTGTACAATGTCGGTGCATTTCAGATAGCCATCAGCACAAAAATAAGATATATGGCATCACAAACTCACTTAGCTGCCAGCGCTTCACGCAGCCGGGGCACAGTTGGGCAGCACAGCAAAGTAGGCTTTACGGTACAACTTACGGGCGGGCTAAAAAAACCTATGTGCACCGTATGTGCACTCGGGCGGCACTTACAAAGGCATTTCCTAAGGCAATGCTTAGGCCTAAGCTTGCCCTAAGATTCAACTTAAAGCTACGCTAAGACTGCTATAAAGAGTTCTTGTGGGCATTGCGCTATTGGACACATGCTGTCGGGGCACTGAATTGTGCGTCCTAGTGCAGAACATTACGCGTAACACAGCGCAGACTTGAAAGTGGCGTTTGGGTTGCCAAGTGACAGACAGGCTCAGGAAAAACTAGGTTCAGATCACTGGGATGCACACAGGCTATCATCGAGCTGGAACACGATCATGGAATGCATGCTAGACCCAGTATTAAAAGCAGTAGGGATGGGATTTGTAGGTACAATTAGTTATGTCATGATAAGGATAGGCTAGAAGCACTATTTTTTAGTGTAAAATGATGTATTTTGTGCACAACAGTAACGCTCTCTGTCGTACCACTTCCCTCTCAGGGGCGATACGGCAAGACGGGAGCAAAATGGTGCCGCTTGAAGGAGTTAGGAATAGGGCTTGAATAACCGAACCTTTTTTAGGAGCCTAATAGATTCGGGCCAAAAAAAAAACCCCATCGGCCGTAATTGCTCAGTCAGGTTTGCACTGGCCATCACGGCTATCGGTCGGGCGGGACCCGATGTGATTGGTGGCGGGTGACGAGAGGCACAGGACCTCGCGCCTCGCCTTCTGTCGCGCAATCTGCAGGGTGCCGTCGCTGTCATCCCAGCCACGTCTCGTGACGGGGTGACTAATTCGAATAGTATGCCGCTCCATTGCGCGAGTAGCGTAGCTGCGCGAGCGGCTGAAATCGGCTTCGAGAGGGCTGGGCGGGCATTAACAGGCTTCCCCGGCGGAGGGCGCTACCAGGGGTTTAATGTAAATGGGAGATCGCAGCTTTTTGATCACTGTCTCATCTATGTCGCAAGTGGTTGACCTGTATACATGCAAGATGATCCGTGGCATTTTTTAAACGAATATGTAAAAATTTTGTCACTCATCAAAATCAAGATTGTGATTGGTTGTAGGTCGCATAACCAGTCATACCAGTCTTAGCATGGACTAACTAAAATTGGTGTAAGAATATGCTGTGAAATCTTCAGCTTCGGCGAAAATGTATCCACTATAACTATAAGAGGCGCTGTTGTTGTGGTAGATCATTCATTGTTTGGCCAAAAGAGTGCGCCGTGGCTGAGCCCGCGCAGACACATTTACGTATTCATAGCTGGCCATGTGTTTGTCTAAGAGGGATATAAAGTAATTTACAGGCTACATTCGGCGGGGGCTTTCTACTGATAGCGAAAAGATTTGGACCACGATTACGTACTATTACTTTGGTATGTTCGGGGGCAGCCTTCGCCGATGGATATATCCAGTTGAGGTTCTCAGCCATAAATAGTTGTTATAACATGTCAACTTCATTGTCCTAGAGAATCAAAAGGATGTTGCTCCATGAGTCGAACATTCTGTTGATCCTCTTGTATTAGGGTTTCGGGGTGTTTCGCAATCCAGTGCTTGTCTACAACAATGCCGTATGATCTTTAATGTACATGGTACGTCCTCCCCAAAAAAGATAAAAGAGAAACCTACCTGGTGAGGTTGTGGTCTGGTATATGCAAGTTCATCTTCATTGACCATTCTGAGTGTTTCCTCTTTTCGTCAACTTCTTGCAGTGGCTAAGACGGCAGTTCGGCCTACTTGGAGGACGCGCAGCGATAGGTGTGGGGAAGGTTTAATGTTGCCCGTCAAATTTAGGAGGCTTATAGCATCTGCATTGAGTTAATGTGTAATGCACTGCGCGTTCCCCTTGGCTCAGTCGGAGGATTTTTTTGCATCACGCCAGATTTATTAAATAAATGTTGTTTTTTCGCTGTCAGGGACTTGGCGCTAAAGATGAAAACAGAGTGTCTGCTCTGATGGGCTCTCCTCGGGCGGGTGATGTTTCCCTGGGCTCTTCCACATTAGGCTATCGCACGTTCTATGAGTGGGCGGCGTGTCAGGGCGGTATAGGGGCTTAATCGAGCGGGCTCGGTGATGATGTGCTAGGGCTGTAAATAGTCTCGGAGTGCTGATGAAGCTGGGCGGCCTTGTGCACTGCCACAGTCGCTGGTTCAATGTTATTTAGCGCACATCGATTATATTCGAGGCGGTCTCGTAGCCCTTTATAGGCTCCTCCGGGGGCCGCATGTATTAGCAATCGGCCATCTCACAGTCAGATGCATGGTAAATGATTACATTTTATGTGTTTGTAGCTCTTGGTAAGGGGGATATTAGAACCACAATGTGGGAGCTTCCTGCCAGAGCACTTGTGGAGTCATTCCCGGTTCTTTCTAGGCGGTTCTAGCGAGCTTGTTGTCACATTAAGTAATGACAAACAAGGCGTGGGGCATCGGTTGGATGTATTTAGGGGCGGAATGGGGCGAGGTGCGGCAAAAATATCATCGAGCGGAGGGGATGATTTACACCATATAAGACTTCTCGACAGGATGGTATGCATGACTGAACATGTCTTGTGTAGGAGAGGCAGCTGAGTACGGAAACTCACTAGAGGGAGGTCATGCTTGTAGGCGCGTAGATGAGTGAGTTAAAATTTATGGTGATTATATTTGTACGCTAGTAGAGTAATTTACATGGTAGGGGCTGGTATCAACTAGTAGGATATGGGTGTTCATGGTACTTCAGTATCCTTTGTGTGGGTGCCCTGTTGCCTATTTAAGCTTCTTGTTGTACATATATCATGCGGGCTAGGTGTATATAAGTCTTAAATTTATAGACTATTTAGTGATCCAGGACGCACTCTCTAGTGTATGTGCGTATGGCGCAACTCAGTGTGCTTACGTCATCTGAATCGTAATTGATCTATACCCGCCCTGAGTACTGACTTCCTCACCCACTTAGAGGAGAGGTCTTCTCATGCCCTTCACTAGTTTTCAGTGTTGAAGATCGCAGTGGATGTCTGGCGTTAGATCTTTGCGGCATCAAACTCAACAGCCACGGAGCAGTGATGATTTCAAAAAAGAAAAAAACTTTATGGCGATTCGCATTGGCTCCTCTGTAGACGACGTCACTTCACTGTCATTAGATTAACAGCATGGACTGATGGATAGTGTTATAGGCAATGACTAAACGTTCGGCATGGAGACTCAAAGCGGTATCTGCTCCGCGATTGCCACAGCAGTAAAGGTATTAATACAAAAAATCTTCGGCGGTCAGAGAGTTGACTTTGCACTTATCAATATTTTCACTGTCGCGGTCCCTCTTTCGATGAAGAATCGTCATACTTTTCAGCCAACGTAGAATAAATTAATTAAATAACCCATGATTTCGGGGCCTGGCAGAGACACAAGCGTCATCCTAAGGGGCGCAATTAGGGATGCAAATAATATAACCTGAGATCACAAGTTTGGCATGACTAATGAGTTTGTAAATCTGTCTAAATGGCTGAAGAATGAGTACAAAAAATTGGGAATGAGGATAAAAATCTCTGACGGCCCTTCAGGTTCTTACTGTCTGAACCCTACAAGAGTGAAATAAATTTTCTAATTTGATTGTATACGGCTATGCCACTGCCTGATATGTGGTAATAAAGGGTTAGGATCCGTGTACATGGGAATCCCCCGGTATACAATAGGACACTGGCTAGACACTGATGGCTTGGGGGGGCAGGGCATAGCAGGGACGGCAATGCTGAGCAGCTTGGGGGGCTCCTAGGTACATCACTGGAGCATTAGCTTGGGGGGACAGGAGCAAACGCTTACACTTGGGGGTACAGGGACTAACTGGTCCGCTGACGACATTGTTGGGGGGTACTACTATTACTCCGTTAGGGCACGCTGTACCACTTGGGGGACATTGAGGTGGGCAGGGACAACATCCAAGGATTACGCTGACAGCTTGGGGGGGGCAGTGATCACACTTACCCTTTGGGGACTAGGTGGACACTTCTTGACACTTGGTGTAGTCACAGGGGTCAGGGACAGCGATAGACTCACTTGGGTGGGACAGACAGGGACAAAAATAAAAAAAACACAGCGCTGACACTTTGGTGGGGGGGGGACTAGGACAGAGATCAAGCGAATTAGGTAGCGGGCTTGACTAGGTCTCCTGGGGTAGGTCCTAGGATCGGGACACGCTGACACTATGGGGACAGGCATCAGGAGGGCACGCTACACTTGGGGGGGGGGGGGGACGTACATGTACACTGCTGACTACTGGGGGTGACTTTAAGAGCTTAGGGACAGTGCGGTGGGCTGACTGCCACAGCTGTGAGGGGGGGTACAGGACAGGGACACCAGCTGACACTTGGGGGGGGAGCAATTGAGGCAGGGACATGCTGACATCTTGTGGGACTTATGTCCTAGGGACACGCTGAAACTTGGGGGGAGCAAGTGGAGCATCACTGTCCCCTATGTACAGGAATATAACTACTATAATACTGCCCCTATGTACAAGAATATAACTACTATAATACTGCCCCCTATGTACAGGAATATAACTACTATAATACTGCCCCCTATGTACAAGAATATACTTACCATAATACTCTTTTGTTACCTGGAGAGGAGTGTAACACTGGTGTTGTATTTTCTTGTAACACG
Organism: Engystomops pustulosus; assembly: GCA_019512145.1. Classification (NCBI taxonomy): domain Eukaryota; kingdom Metazoa; phylum Chordata; class Amphibia; order Anura; family Leptodactylidae; genus Engystomops; species Engystomops pustulosus. Next base: position 15,749 of record WNYA01000497.1, on the reverse strand, counting down.
TGACAATCTCCTTTAATGATGACTTTTATGGGCGTCTTCAGTAATACCACCTGAAGCCATAAGTCAGTGTTAGAATAATTCGGCAATGTGTGAATGCAGAGATGTCTCACAGGAATATGTGTTCTCCATGTGGATTGGGCTCTGCCAGCGCTGCCTCTGACCATGCACAATACATATGGCGGTATAATCCGCAGTGGTGGGGATGGGTTACTTATTCTTACTCGTACACCTCACTACAGTCAGGGCTTCCAATGTTAGAGCTTATTTTCTGTCTCGTTGATTGTTTATCCTCCTGTAGGTGTTAAACTGTTTGTACAATTCAAATTAAAGTTGATTTATGACCTGCTGCAAAACCGGTGGTGTGTGTGCTTCACCGGGGACCCCTGATATCGGAGACATGGTCTCTTTAATGCTTCAGGTATAATTGGCCTCCTATCGTTCATCCTGGGTTTGTTTTCAGAAACTTTTTGCAGGACCTTCGCTTTTTGCCCTGTTCTTTCCAGTTTTCTACGGGAGCCTGGATGTTTCGCAGAACAAGTATTTTTGTGGGACCAGTCATTTTGCAGATACTGGGGGTCATTCACTAAGGGGCCGAATCGCGTTTTCCCGTCAGGTTACACGAATATTGCCATTTTGCGCCGATTTTCCCTGAATTGCCCCGGGATTTTGGCACACGTGATCGGATTGTGGCGCATCGGCGCCGGCATGCACGCAACGGAAATCGGGGGGCGTGGCCGTAAGGAAACCCAACGGATTCGGAAATACCCGGGAATTTTTTTTAAAAAGTGTCGCTTGACAGGGTAGGACGGTGAACTTCAGTGAACTCCGACGGACTTCAGCGCAGCAGCGACACCTGGTGGACATCGAGCGCACTACCTTAGTGAATCGCCGGAAGACCCGAATCCTCCACAGAGAACGCGACGCTGGATCGCGAATGGACCGGGTAAGTAAATCTGCCCCTATGTCCTTATTGCTGAACCTTCCCTTCTTACATGTCCGGTAGTTAATGCAGAATCTGTACTTTTTATAGGACCTCTCACTCATTTATCAGGACCTGTTCTCTTCCTCTCCTTTTTGAAAGACGTGTCATTTTGCAGGACCTATTCTTTTTGAAGAGCCTCTACTTTTACAGGACCCGGGGCTTCTTCTAGGACCCATACTTTTTACTTTTATATGTATAATGCGGAACCTGCACATTTAGCTGGACCTCTCCTCTTTCAGGACCAGTTCTGCTCGCATCTATACTCTAAATTAGGAAATCAACATTTCCCATAATTCCAGGAGGAATAACTGAGGGGGAGTGTTATACAATTCTAGGAATAATTGCTCGGTTCTTGTAATTTTATGGGCATTGAACGCTCCTACATGTACATTGGGCACATGTGGCGTGTTGCTAAAGAGAGCATGAAATTGGCGTGTTGCGAGGAATTCAATAATGGATGCAGCGTCATTATAAATGTATATCTGTACATTGCAATATTAATCAGGCAGAGGAGGGTAAACTACAAGGCAGGAGGTGGCAGCATATAGGACTATGTAGAACATATACACAGGTCACAGTCCATCATAGAAACAGGAGAGTTCTCAATATAGGGGAATTGTATTGTGAGCAGTTTTCCAGCACCACTACATAGATACGGGTGAAGCCTGTGTCCTGCTGCTGGGAATGGGATTCAGCAGTTTTGTAGATGTGGTCTGTGTATATCAGAGGTAGAAACAGAAGAAGGCCCTGTACACCGGGCATGGGGCTACTTATGGCTTTACCCATGCAATGGCATTGTGGTCCTAAAGTTAAAGAGAAGCCTGCACCCCCACTTACACACACACTGGGGCACATTTACTTACCCGATCCCGCGGTGCGTTCTCCGACGTGGATTCGGGTCTGCCGGGATTCCTTCCTGTGTCGCTCCTGCGCCGAGGTCCGCCGGAGTTCACTTCTTCCCGGTGCATGTGAGTGATTAATCTTGCGACACAATTCGTTTGTTAAATTCCATGGTTTTTCCGAAACCTTCGGGTTCGTCAACCACGCCCCCGATTTCTGCCACGTGCAATCCGGCGCCAATGTGCCAAAATCGGATCGCGTGCGCCAAAAACCCAGGGTAATTCAGGGCAAATTCGAAATATTCGGGAAACCCCGCGAAAGTGCGGTGTTCGGACCCTTAGTAAATGAGCCCCACTGTGTCCTAATGTTATATCTCTTCCTGCCAAGGCACAAGAACAGTGATGGGAACCTAAATTTCAGCTAAAAAGACAAATCGCTGCCTGAGTACAATGAATGAGATTATAGACAGGAAGTTGGGACCCTTCTTCTACTGGGCCCCTTGTTCTGCACAGGCCAGAGATATGGTATGTCCTCCTCTGATCCATTTACCACTTCTACAATTAAATGTATAGAAAATGCTATAATGTTACTATATATGTCTAAGAGCATATGGGACGTCCTCCTTGGAGTTCATTGCAATGTATCCACCCCCAAGGAGCAGCCAGTCTTCCTAAACTTACGAAACTCTTCAATTGTTCAACATTTCCAAGATTTTTGCTTGTTGTTCATAAACTGGATCATTAGATGTACAATTTTTAGAGACCTCAGGAGACAAAACCAGCTGAGGATCAACTACAACAGGTAGGTGAGAAGTATGTATTGTAGATCTGCCTGGCATGCTTACTATCCTTATAGTTGGCGCAATAGGAATGGTTAAGTCCTGCACTATTACACCGCTAGATCCCAACAGTCCCAGATTGAGCGGGACAGTCCAATAATTTTAGGGTCGGCCTATTGTCCCAGGCAGCAGGAGGCATTTTCTAGAAGTCTCAGATCTGGGATGTAGATAGAGATGAACACACTTGTGGATTAGGGAGCCGTATGCTTAGTTTAAAGTTTACAGTATTTTGGAGGGGTGTAGGTATGTGGCTGGCCACAGTGAAAGAGCACAATGGGTGGCACAATAATTAGGTAATGGAAGTGGGCACAATACAAGAAACCTGGGAGAATGCTAGGAGTAGTAGTTTTGCGACAGCAGGACATCTACAGGTTGGAGATCTGGTATACCGTATATATATTTGCAAGTTGGAAAGGGGATTCCCGGCCAGACCTTCCAGGGGCTGCCAGGGTGAATTAGCAGCAGGACAGTAAATGGAGGAGACGTTGAGGTCTACGGCTATGTTAAAGCCTTCCTGTTTGCAACTTGATCATGTAATTTACAGCTTGGCACGGACCTCTCCGTCTTGGGAATTCTTAGGCTTTCATCATGGCGGAGTCGTAATAAAGCTCGCTGGTTATTAGAATGAGACAGGAAAGCGCTCGTGAGCAAGTGTTCCCCAAATAGAGGCAGACCATCGCGCAATTTCCACCAGGATGCCGAGTGCGATCCGTGACAGACGCTTAAAGTCTGCTAAACCTATGGAGAGTGTTTCTCTTGGCATCCACCTGCGATGTGACATAAGATCTTCCTGCAGAAGACCATGAAATTGAGTGTAATTTATGGCATCCTCGTCTGGAAGCGGCCAGTCACATTCAGCTTTTCCGCAGGCCCAGTGGCCAAACCTGCACTTATAACATCGCTCCAGCTGCCAGAGTAGGAAAGACACGAATCCTGAACGACAATCATTAATCTTCACTATTGGATTCCTGCTCCTTCCATACAGCTCAGAGAGGTTTGTTTTCCTTTCAATCGCTGCCTTCCTGCTCCCCGGGACTTATATACCTGAACAAGGAGCGACCTGAGAGGTAACAGGCTACACGCAGGGTTTATGAAGTTTCCATGATGAAGTTTGGAATTTAGGAGAACTTTGAAACGTGGTGGGTTGTATTTAGGAGAGAATTTTAAGCAACATTTAATATTTCTATCAATTGGCAGCGATCATTTAAGCAATTTCCTTACCATTATAATGGCTCATAATGCTATGGGCAGTCAGTAAAAATAAATACTATAATATCGCCCCCTATGTACAAGAATATAACTACTATAATACTGCCTCCTATGTACAAGGATATAACTACTATAATACTGCCCCCTATGTACAAGAGTATAACTACTATAATACTGCCCCCTAGTCACAAGGATATCACTACTATAATACTGCCCCTATGTACCAGAATATAACTACTATAATACCCCCCTATGTACATGTATAGATACTAACTACTATAATACGCCCCCTATGTACATATAATAACTACTATATATGCCCCCATACATACTACTATATAGCCCCCTATGTACAGGAATATAACTACTATAAACTGCCCCCTTTACAGGATAACTACTGAATACACCATGTAAGATATAACTACTATAATAGCGCCTATTCAAAAACTCTTCTCCTATCCGCCCTATCAGAATATAACTACTATAATACTGCCCTAGTCAAAACTCTATATCGCCTATGAAGAATAACTATATCCCTTGTACAAGAAATAACTGACATAATATGTCATCATTAGAATTAACTCTATAATACTGCCCCTATGTACAGAAGACAACTACTATACTGGCCCCTATGATAAGAATAAAACAAAAAATACTACAAACCCCCAATTACGAGAATAGACTATATACGCTAGCAGAAATAACTATATAGATATGAACACCCCTATGTAAGAATATAAATACCCCCATTTAAAACAGGAATATACTACTATATACTGTCACCCATGTCAGAATAACTACTATAATCTGCCTCCTATGATCAGATATAACACTACTATAATCGTGCCCCTATGTTAAGGAAATAACTACTAGAATAACATGCTGCCCCACCTATGTACAGGATAGCTATCACTCTATAATCACTAGCCCCCTAGTACAGAAATATAACTCTATATACTGCCCCCTATTACAATAATATAACTACTAGTAATACGGCACCCTATGAAGTATCAGAAATAGCCCCCTAACGGATACTATCAATACTGCCCCCTATGTACAAAGAAATCTAACTACTATAATACTGCCCCTATGTACAGGGAATATTAACTACTAATACTGCCTCCCTATTCACAGATATAACTACTATAATACCCCCCCCTAGTCAGATATATAACTACTATATATGCCCCCTATGTACAGGAGAATATAACGACTAGAGTATACTGCCCCCTATGACAGAATATAACTACTATAATCGCCCCCTATGTACAGTAAAACTACTATAATATCTGCCCCCGATGTACAGTATATAACTACATAATACGCCCCCTAGGTACAGAATATAACTACTATAATACTGCCCCCTATTACAAGAATAAACTACTATATACTGGCCCCATGTACAGAATATAACTACTATAATACTGCACCTATGTATACAAGAATATAACATACCTTATTGCCTGAACTAAACTAAAAATTTATGCCCCCTATGTACAAGAATGATAACTACGATAATACTGCCTCCTATGTACCAAGAGTAACTACTATAATACTGCCCCTACGTACTAAAATAGCCTTATGTACAAGAATATAACTACTATAATACTGCCCCTATGGTAACGAATAACTACACTATGACTCTGCCCCCCTATGTACAAAGAATATACACTACTATAATACTGCCCTCCTAGTGTCAAGAGAATATAACTACTATAATAACTGGCCCCTATGTGACAGGAATATATACTACTAATAATCTGCCCCCTAATGTACAGAATATAACTATCTATCAATCTGCCCCCATGTCACGGAATATAACTACTATAATAGCTAGTACAATCAATATGGCCCCCTATGTACACGAATATAACTACTATAATACTGCCCCCTATGTACAAATATACTACTATACTACTGCCTCCTATGACAGGTATAACTACTACTTCTATTACATACGCCCCCTATGTACGAATAACTACTATAATACTGCCCCTATGTACAGAATTAACTCTATATACTGCTCCTGTAGGATATTTCTACGCCTATGTCAATTAACTTAACATCTCCAAGACTAGGTATTGGAATTCAGTGCTCCTGTCTTTTTACTGTGATACGAATTGCTCTACAACAGTAAATAATGCAATGATCCGAGTGAATCGTGAGACATTTTCGTACATTTTCTGAAGTCATCCATTGACTTTCTTCTGATCTCATCCTGATCTTTCGTAGAACAGAATTCCGATGCTCTTTCAGAATATCACAGCCTCATCATAAAACCAATTTTTAGTCGCCTCTCTCTCGCGCAAACGGTAAATCAAGCCCCGTCGAGTGATTTGCACCCTCCATTCTGCCCCCCGCCTGTCTTGGTGCGTGGATGGGCCCGCGGTTTTTATAAATATTTCAGCACTCTGTTGCTCTCTGCAATTCCGCTAACAACCTCTGATGCGTGCAGGCAGATTTTACCGCTGACAAAATGTGCTTATCACTTATTCACCAGCGCTGTGTTTTAGGGACTAAATGGCTGCGCTCATTATCCGCTCCCTTGGTATTACTCCCGCAGAACTGATATGAAATGCCATTATAGTATAATGTTCCCCGGGATCTTTCCGTCGTATTAGTAAACACAGAGCTTCTTCCTTACCACATCCCTACTAAGTGTCTATATACGTGCTTACAGTTAGATGGCTTTATTAAACTCACGGCACTGTCGGTGGGAGGGGACCCGGGGCTGCGCCACCAGCCTGATAGTACAAGACGAGGGAGGATTCGCTTTCCAGTGGCCATGGATCTGTCGGCAAGCTTAGTTATCTAGAGGTGTCTGCGTTTAGTGCCCTCACGTAGCTCGTTATTCAAGGTCGGGTTACAGCGGCATTTCGGAAAGTTCAGCGATGGAAAATTAATTCCGGAATTAATAGAAAATTATAAAATCTGATCAGAAATGTATTTTATTTTTCCACTGATGAGTTCTTATAAAGGTGGCGGGGAATGGTCCCTCCAAGCCTTTGTAACTTTCTCACTTGGTGGGTGTGGACCTTCACTGTCACCCGATTTGACTTTAGGCTATTCCTAGCTGTGTAGTCTTAGGGAGCTCCTTGATTTTCATACTTTATGCAGTACATAGGGGTCTGGACTTTGCTGCAGGAGACCACCAGGTCAATGATTTTTAGTAGTCCCAGTATTGGTGACGGCCGAGCAAGGTAAGTTGATAAACTTTGGTGTGTTGCATCACGGCACATGAGGTTCCTATAGAGGTACAGGCAAAGTGTAGTAGAGGGGTCATGCTTACTATCTCTGGTGGTCAACAGTAGTGAAATATCCATGGTGATCTCGGGTAGTGAACGGGTCAGTGTAATTCTACTGTGTTCTACTGTGGTGGAAGGGTCACTGTATATATTTCTGGTGGTGTTGGGTAATGAATGGGTCATTTTTTAAGTTCTAGGTGGTTTAGTACAGTTATGTGTTTATTAGAAATATCCTTGGCAGTCAAGATCGAGATCCATCACCACCATCAGTATCCATCTTGGTTTGGGGCAGTAAAATTATTCACCTCTGCATCCATGGGGGTCTAGGGCCATTAATGGGAAATTTTACTATAGGTAGGTGAAGGGGGAGTGTGGGTTTCACCATCTGCTGATTTTCAGTGTTGCACTGTGGTCTTGTTGCTTAATAAGAGGCATGATTGACTTTCTTGGTGATAACATTGGTTGTTGAAGAAGACCCCCACTTCTTTGTAGAATTGGTTATATACGTAGGACGAGGTCAGAAGTTTTAGGTAGAATTCTCCTGTTGAGCGAATATATTTTATTTCAACAAATCATGTTTGGATACAAAACTATAGAACTCACAAAGTGCGAACTAGACAAATAGAAGCGGGACCAGGGGAGATTTGTGCCTGGAGCTAAAATACAATATTCATACATCAGAGTGAAGAATGGACCAGTTCAGCATCTCGGAGGCCCCATATAACATAAGGTATACGGGAAGAGATTCCAGCACGAGGCAGGGCCCTCACTACTGAAACATTCCCAGGATCTTTAAGGGTGATGTTCCAGGGGCTAAGAATATAGACAATAGATCAGACCTAAAGTTTACTATGGGATATCTGCTGTAGCCATTAAGAGTGGCCCTGAGCTCTGGTTCCAATTAGGTCCAAATCCCTTTGCATACCCAAGAGTTAATTCATCTTAATACTTTCTTGTGTTTCTGTATCTTCTGTCCCAATGGTAGTGGATACATTGCAGAGTTTTGGTAGAGTAAGGGGAGCTTATAATCATCACTTGTATAGTGTTGAGGAGGTTGGCCGTGAATCAGGGCTTTTATGGAAGCTTGTTCCCACGCATTGGACCATCAACATCTGATCATATAGCCGAGTTGGAGGAGTGAGCTTCCACGAGACAACGACTGTAGTAAGAACTTGTTGAGGAGCAGGGATGGTATCACTGCAGAGAGAGGAGTCCAGCAATATGAAGGATCAGAACCATGAAGGTGGTTTCCCCCAAAGAGAGTTGTGAAGAGCCCTAAGCCAAGGTTACCTACTTTTTGTCCTTCATGATCATTATGTGTGCCATGTAAATTAACTACAGTACTGTAATATGGACCCAATGGGCTTAGTGTACCCTCAGGTCTTGTGCGGCGGACTGGATAGCTTAAGTTCAGATGATAATAAAAGAACTAACAATCTACACAGGTAATTGTGCCATCATTTACCTAAGGGTCGCGGACCTTTTGTCAGACTGTTCCACTTTCTCGGGGATTGCGTGGCATGGAGAGGTATTTAACAGGTGTCTGTGCTGGGATTTTGTGCAGCTATACTTGATCCTTTTTTGGCGGCGCTGTCTTCGCATGCTCACAAATCAAGGGGGCGTGCCGTCAGACCATCCGACTGAGTTTGGACTGATCGCGGTGATTTACTTTTCAAATGTGTCGCACGCCCAAGCACTTACTGATCAGCAGAGATGATAACAATCCGGGACCTGAGCGGGGAAGGCGACCACTGCAGATATGGGCGAACCGATCTTATGTGAATCGGCGGGGCCAGGGCGCATCCGGTCGGGAACTCTGGGGATGGGGTAAGTAACAGTAGATGTGCCCATTGAGTTATCTCACCAAAGGGGAACCGGTGTAACGTAACAAGAGATAAAATGCTTGAAAACACATATTCCATATAGGACACTGTGACAGAGCCCTTCGTAGACAAAAATTACACCTAGTCGGATTCCATTGTTAAAGCCCCTCCCATATTCTAGTGGCTATGGTTGATCCATTGGTCACATTCTAATTGGGGGGTCCTGCTCCTGTTACTGTGGTCCCGTAGTGGTACTGGGTGGCTGTGTGTAATATGGGGTGGCTCGTGCACAACCTGTTCTTGGGTGCCCCTAGTGCTGTACGTGGGGGAGGTGTGTAATATGGGGGGGTCCCTGAAGTGGTACTGGGGTGCTGTGTGTAAATAGGGGGGTCCTCCCCTGTTACGGTGCGTGTAGTGTATGGGTCGGCGGGCTTTGTGTTAATATGGGGGGCTCTGCACCGTTTACTGGGTCCGTGTGTGGTACTGGGCTGTGGTGTATATGGGGCCTGCCTCTGTTACTGGGTCCTGTAGAGTTTCTTGGGGGTGTGTGGTGATATGGGGGCTCTGCACCTGTTTACTGGGGTCCTGTAGTTGTACGTGGTGGAGGGTGCATGTACAATATGGGGGTCCTCTGCACCTTTACATGGGGGTCCTGTGAGAGAAGTCGCTTCCATGTGATTAGGTGGGTCTTCACTATTTTGCTGCGCCCATGTGGTGCCACGTATGAGATACAACGGTAGATAGGGTGGGGGATGGCTCGTGCACCTTTTACTTGGGGTCCTGTAGTGGGTACTGGGGCCTGTGGTGTATAGGGGGGCTCTGCACCTGTTACTGGGGTCCTGAGTGGTACTTGGGGCTGTGTATGTATGATGGGGGACTTCTGCACCTTTACTAGGGTCCGTGTAGTGGTACTGGGGGCTTGGTGTACATATGTGGGGGCGCTGCACCTGTATCTTGGTCCTGTATGGTACTGCGGGATCGGTGTGTTAATATGGGGTGCCTCCTGCACCTTTACTTCGGGCGGTCCCTGTATTGTCTGGGGGCTGTGTGTGATACTGTGTGGGCTCTGCACCTTTACTGGGGTCCTGTAGTGGTTACTGCGGGGCGTGTGGATAATTGGGGCTCTGCTCCTTTTACGGGGTCCCTGTTTGTTACTGGGTCTGTGTGGTGATATGGGGGGTCTTGCACCGTTTACTGGGGTCCTGTATGGTACTGGGGATGGTGTGGTACATATGGGGGCTCTCACCTGTTACTGGGGTCCTGTTGGTACTGGGGAGGGTGGTGTAATATGGGGGCCTCTGCACCTGTATCTCTGGGGTCCTGTTAGTGGTACTGGGGGCTGTAATGGAATATGGGGGGGGCTCGCACCTGTCGTACCTGGGTCCTGTGTGGTACTGGGGAGTGTGTGTAATATTGGGGCCTCTGCACCTGTTACGTGGGGTCTCGCTGTAGTGGTACTGGGGCTGTATTAATTTACTGAGTGGGCTTCTGCTCCTGTTCTGGGGTCCCTGTATGGGTACGTGGGGCTGTGGCAGTATGGGGGGCTCTGCACCTGTTACTGGGGTCCTGTAGTGGTACTGGGGGGGGTGTGTAAATATGGGGGGCTCTGCTCCTGTTACTGGTGTCTCTGTAGTTGTTACTGGTGGGCTGTGTTGTTTATGTTGGGCTCTGCCCTGTGTTTACTGGGGCCCTGTAAGTACCTGGGGCTGTGTGTAATATGGGGTCTGCAACCTGTTTTCTGGGGGCCTGTAGTGGTAACTGGTGGCTGTATGTAAATATGGGGGCTCTGCACCTCTTACTGGGTTCTTGTATGGTACGGTGGGTCTGTGTGTAATTGGGGGGACTCTGCCACCGTTTACTGGGGTCCTGTAGTGGTACTGGGGGTGTGTGTTATTGGGGGGCTCTGCTCCTGGTTTACTCGGGGTCCTGTATGGTTACTGGGGGCTGTTGTAATATGAGGGCTCAGCACCTGTTACTGGGGTCCTGTAGTGGTACTGGGGCTGTAATGTAATATGGGGGGCTCTTGTACTGGTTCTGGGTGCTGTGTGTTAATATGGGGGCTCTGCAACTGTTACTGGGGCCTAAGTGTTACTGGGGGGGCTGTTAATGTAATATGGGGGGCTCTGCCACTTTTATCTTGGGGGTCCTGTAGGGTTTACTGGGAGCTGTAGTGTATGGGGGCTCTGCACCTGTTACTGGGGGCTGTGTGTAAATATGGGGGGCTCTGCACCTGTTACTGGGGGTCCTGTAGTGGTACTGGGGAGGGTGTGTAATATGGGGGCTCTGCATCCTGTTACTGGGGTCCTGTGTGTAGAGGCTGTGACTGTTGATATTGGGGGGGCGCACTTCTGGTCCCTGTACTGGTCCTGTATGACATGGGGCTGTGTTGGTAATATGTGGGGTCTGGCTCCTTTACTGGGGTCCGTAGAGTGGTACTGGTGGCTGTGTGTAATATGGGGGGCATCTGCACCTGTTCCTGGGGTCCTTATGGGTACTGGGGAGGGTGTGTAATATGGGGGGTCCTGCTCCGTCAGGGTTATACTGGGGTGTGTAAATGGGGTCCTGCTCCTTATGGTGAGTGGACTGGGGGCTGTGTTGTAATAGGGGGTCTGCTCCTGTTACTACGGGGGTCCTGTTGGGACTTGGGGGTGACTGTGTAATATGGGGGTCCTGCTCCTGTGTTACTGGGGTCCTGTAGTGGTACTGGGGGCTGTGTGTAATATGGGGGGCCTCTGCCCATGTTTTACTGGGGTCCTGTATGCCTGGGGCTGTTAATGGGGCCTTGTCTGTATGCGTATCAGGGCTGTGGGGGGGCTCTGCACCTGTTACTGGGGTCCTGTAGTGGTACTGGGGGCTGTGTAATATGGGGGCTCTGCACCTGTTACTGGGGTCCTGTGTCGTCTACTGTGGCGTGTGTGTATAATGGGGGGCTCTGCAACCTGTTACTGTGGTGCTGGTCCTGTAGTGGTACTGGGAGGTGGTGTGTAATATGGGGGGCCTGCTCACTGTTACTGGTTCCTGTAGTGTACTGGGGGCCGTGTGTGTAATGGGGGCTCTGCACCTGTTACTGGGGTCTGTAGTGGTACTGGGGGAGGCTGTATGTATATTGGGGGTCTTGCACCCTTTACTGGGGTCCTGTAGTGGGTACGGGGGCTGTGTTGTAAATGGGGGGGCTCTGCACCTGTTTACTGGGTTCCTGTAGTGGGTACTGGTGGCGTAAGGTAATAGGGGGCTCTGCCGTTTACTGGGGTCCTGTTAAGTGTTCTGAGGGGCTGTGTGTAATATGGGGGCTCTGCACCTGTTACTTGGGGTGCTGTATGGGTACTGGGGGGTGTGAAGTAAATATGGGGGGCTCTGCACCTTTAACTGGTGTCTTCTGTAGTGTACTGGGGGCTGTGTGTATATGGGGGCGCTGCACCTGTTCGCGCTGGGGTGCCTGTTGGTATGGGGCTGTATGTTAATATGGGGGCTCTGCACCTCTTTACTGGGTTCTGTATGTTACTGGGCGTGTGTAATATGGGGGGTCTGCATCCTGTTACCGGGGTCCTGTTGTGGTCTGGGGCTGTGTGTAATTTGGGGGGCGCTCGTACGGCTAGTGGTTACTGGGGGCTGTGTGTAAATGGGGGCTCATGCACCTGGTTACTGGTCTAGTGGTACGGGAGTTAATGTGGCGGAATGTATGGGTGCTGTACTGGGAGGGTGTGTAATATGGGGGCTCTGCCCTGTTTACTGGGGCTGTGATGTATATGGGGGGCTCTGCACCGTACTGGGGTCCCTAAGTAGTGGTACGTGGGGAGGTGTGTAATATGGGGGCTCTGCCTTAACTTACTGGGGTCCGTATGGTTACCTGGGGAGCTGGTGTGATATTGGGTGGCTCTGCACCTCTGTACTGGGGGCCTTGGTAACTGGTGGTGTGTATAATGGGGGGCCTCCTGCTCGGTTACTGGGTCCTGTAGTGGGTAATGGGGTTTAATGGGGCTTGCCACTGGGGTCCAAGTGTAGCGGGGGCTTGAATGGCTGCACCTGTTTACTGGGGTCCGTAGTGACGGTTGTGTGATAGAGGCTCTCAATGTTATGGGGCTGTAGTGGTCTGTGCTGGGATATGGGGGGTCTGCACCTTTCCTGGGGTCCTGTATGGTATACTGGGGGCTGTGATGTGATATGAGGGCTCTCGCTCCTGTTTACTGGGGTCCTTGTAGTGGTACTGGGGGCCTGTGTGTGATATGGGGGCTCTCAAGCACCTGTTACTTGGGGTTCCTTTATTGGTACTGGGGGCTGTATTAATATGGGGTGCTCTGCACCTGTTACTGGGGTCCTGTAGTGGTTACGTGGGCTTGTGGGTAATGAGGGGCTCAGGCACCTGTTAGCTGGGGTCCTGTAGTGGGGACGGGGGGCTGTGTGTGTATATGGGGGGTCTGCTCCTGTTTACTGGGGTCCTGTTAGTGGTACTGGGGGGTGTATGTATATAGGTGGGTGCTTGCAACTGGTTACTGGGGTCCGTAGTGGTACTGGGGGCTGTATGTGATATGGGGGGCTCTGCACCTGTTACTGGGGTCCTGTAGTGGTACTGGGGGCTGTATGTAATATGGGGGGCTCTGCACCTGTTACTGGGTCCTGTAGTGTTCTGGGGGCGTGATGTGAATATGGTGGGCTCTGCACCTGTTACTGGGGTCCGTAGTGTGTACTGGGGGTGTATGTATATGGGGGCTCTTGCCCTTGTTTACTGGGGTCGCTTAGTGTACTGGGGAGGCGTGTGATATGGGCGGCTTGCACCTGTTACTGAGTCCTGTAGTGTACTGGGGGCTGGTTGTAATATGGTGGCTCTGCTCCTTTACTACGGGTCCTGTAGTGGTACTTTGGTGGGCTTTGTGTAATATTGGGGCTCTTGCTATCTGTTTAACTTGGTCCTGTAGTGGGTACTGGGGAGCGTTGTGGATATGGTGGGGGGTCACTGCATCCTGTTACTGGGTCCTGTGTGGTAGCTGGGGGCTGTATGTGATATGGGGGCTACTGCACCTTTCTGGGGTCCTGTAGTATACTGGGGTAGGGTGTGTAATTTGGTGGTCCTGCATCCTGTTACTACTGGTCCTAGTATACGGGTCCTGTATGTGGATGGCCTGCACTGTTACCGGGGTCTGTAGTAGTACTGGAACTGGGGGCTGAGCGATTGGCTCCAGTTCACTGGGGTTCCTGTAGTGGTACTGGGGCTATGTAGTGGGGCTTACTAGGTCCTGGAGAGTCGGGGGGTGAAGGCTCTGCACCTGACTCGCTGTAGTGACTGGTGAGGTGGAGGGCTCTGCTTACTGGTCGTAGTGCTGGGGGTGTGTGTAATATGGGGGGTCCTTCTGTCTCTGGGTCTGTATGTAGGGCGCTGTGGGATATGTCCTGCTCTTATGGGGTCGATGTCTGGGGGCTGTATTTTTATGTGAGTATGGGGGCTCGCACCTGTTCACCGGGGCCTGTAGTGTACTGGGGGCTGTGTGTAATATGGGGGGCTCTGCTCCTGTTACTGGGGGTCCTGTGTGCGATACTGGGGGGCTGTAGTGTAATAGGGGGGCTCTGCTCCTGTGTCTGGGGTCCGTATGGTACTGGGTATGCAGGGGCCTTATGGTCGTAGTGTACTGATGTAATGGGGGCTCTGCACCTGTTACTGGGTCCTGTAAGTAATTGGGGGCTGTGTTAAGAATGGTGGCTCTGCACCTGTTACTCGGGTCCCTGTGTGGTACTGGGGAGCCGTGTGTAATATGGGGCTGCTGCTCTGTTTACTCGGTCCTGTAGTGTACTGGGGCTGTGATGTATATGGGGGGCCTGCTCACTGTTCTGTGGGTCCTGTGTAGTGGAGGGTGTATTGGGGGCTCTGCCTACTGGCTGTGTGTAATATGGGGGGCTCTGCCTGTTGGGCTGTGTTTAGGGCTCTGCTGTTGACTGGGGTCCTGTAGTGTACGGGGGCTGTATTTGATATGGGGGGCTCTGCAACCTGTTTCCTTGGGGGTCCTGTAGTGAGTACTGGGGGCTGTGTGTAATATGGGGGGCTCTGCTCCTGTTACTGTGGTCCTGTAGTGGTACTGGGGGCTGTGGGTAATATGGGGGGCTCTGCTCCTGTTACTGGGGTCCTGTAGTGGGTCGGGAGGGTGTGTAATATGGGGGCTCTTACCTGTTCTGGGTCTTGTAGTGTAGTTGGGCGCGGTGTGTAAAGCTAAGT